>QFFD01000032.1:0-18143 GCA_003314615.1 Pholiota microspora
GGTCAATAAATTCTGATGTGCAGTTTACTCCCCATTTTTCTTCCGTACATTGCCCTTCGGCAAATTCCGGCATCTTGTCTTGACCTCATCTTGCTGGTATTCTCACTCCTCGCTTTAACCAAGATCTCTCCATCTCTTCTGGCCTTTCAGCTCTAGTCTCAAATTTGTGCCCATGACCTACTTCCTCACAAAGTTCTGCGATTCTCTTGGATTCTCTGTGAACTCGTCGATGCAGTTCGAAGATCAACTTAGTTAGCCCGGTCGGCGAGACAACATTCCAAGCTTCCCAATCACCTTGTGAAGGGAAACCTTGGGAGAGGCATCGAACATGTTGGAAGACTAATGTTTTTTTGACCCTTATAATGCTTTGTTATAATTTTGTTAGGTCGGTGTGACAGTAACTGTTACACTAGAGCCAGACTTCTACACAGTACTTACTAGGAAGTGACGTTGTTCTTACAGCGTGCCAGCTAATGCTAGCCAATACTATGACATCACCTACTTGCTACTCGATGCTAAAGACCAACTCAAGACAAGAATCAGTGCCACGTTTTGTCAATGAAGTATAAGTAGTCTTGTTGAATCTGGTTTTTCTGATGCTTTTGATTCTGCTAATTCCTCAGGTGTAACTGGCCAGTATGAACTTCAA
Organism: Pholiota microspora; assembly: GCA_003314615.1. Lineage (NCBI taxonomy): Eukaryota > Fungi > Basidiomycota > Agaricomycetes > Agaricales > Strophariaceae > Pholiota > Pholiota microspora. The sequence goes on from QFFD01000032.1 coordinate 650, forward strand.
GAGAGGGTAGCAAAAATATTAACTAACCATTTAAACTATAAGTGAACATTGCATAACTTACTTTGGATCTAATGTTGGATCATCTGCAAGATAAGGGCGAATCTTGCGAATGTGGGCACAGAGGTCTGTAAAGCCTCTTACTTGGCGCTTGACTATTTTCCTGTGTTCTGTCCAAAATTTGGTGTGACCCTGGGCGAATATATCCAGGACATGGGAATATGCCCTACCCCCATCTCTGAAACCCTATTGACAGAAATCATTAGAGCGTGGAATATTGGTGGAATATGAATACGCATTGCGAGATCATTCGCTTTCCATGAAAATCGAACTTGCTGAAGAGGCCGGGAAGGCAGTTCTCGATACGGCGTCGGAGGTACTGTAGACTAAAATACAATTTAGCGGAGCTGCCACTACATATATAAAAGGCTAATATGGCCATGCTTGCCTCCGGTTTTGAGCGTATGATATCCACAAACGTCTCGGAGCGACATTAGTCCAGTACAGAGATTTAAACCGGATTTTCGGGAGTATATTTCGTGCCTCGGTTCCGTCTCAATGAATACCAAAGTACTAGTCGCTGGTGATGGGGGAGTCCAAAGCCAGCACGGGACGCCCAGCCTTATTAATCGCAGCCGTCCTTGGGCGATGATTGAGGTTGGGGGGTAGGCCGATGACCATCCTGTGATACAAAAATTACAGCTATATCGACAGATGCAGTCTTCATATAGAGAACCTTAGAGAACGGCTTCCGGTCTAGTTCAAGTTGGGGGGAACGTCACGTCGGGCAGTGTGACCGCAAGAGCGGATCAGAAATAGGAAACAATCTTATCTGATCGCATCACTTTTATGTATCAACATGCTGGCCAGTGCGACTTGTACCAGAACCACAACGTTGACCGTTGTAGTTCTGACATCTTTTGGCCTGGTGCCATTCGAGTTAATCCACGACACCAGAAATTTTCCAGCTGTGGAGGTACCTGTTCACCCATGATTTCCACTGGTCTATTTTTTACACGGCTGTCATTCTTGGTTCTATGGATGATTCGATGCAACTTGGTATCTGCCATTCCACTCAGGCAGATTTCTCAACTGGGGCGACATGGAGCAAAACCACGGTATTCATCGCATCTGTACACCGAGGTCGTATCTTGTTAACCACGCTTTAATAAATTCCAGGGAACAATGCCTCGCTCATGTTTCTACAGCGGATCGTCGAGCCCTCGAAGACGGCCTCCTAGCGGTGCGCTCTCCAGCTCTCTTTGAGCGCAGTCTTGCAGCATCAAGCCCACCACTCGTTCAAGCGAATCAAACATTTGTGTTCAACGTTTCATTCAACGTCATATACACCAACGAAACCGATACAGGAGGATGGGTGTCCGACACGCGTATCGAGAAGCAAGTAGACATACTGAATAAGGATTTCCAAGGAAGTGGAATCTCCTGGGTATTAGTAGGGATTCAGAGGATCAAGAGTGCAGATTGGTTTGTAAATGCGTACCCTGGCTCGTGAGTTATTCTTCTCTATTCCAGATTCAAGTGCTAATTCCTTCTCTTCTCTGTAGCGATCAGGAGCAGGCCATGAAGAAAATCTTCAATGTTGGCGACGCATCGACGTTAAATATCTACACTATGACGTATGTCTTCTCTCTACAATTAGTCCCGCTTGTACTAACATAGAGAATACAGATTCAACTCAACGACCAGCTCATTGGGTACAGCAGCTATCCCTTCGGCGTACTACCGTGCCCCCAAGTCAGACGGAGTCATGATACGCCACGGTACAGTTGCTGGAGGCGCACGCGAGCATTACAACATGGGACGCACACTCACACACGAGGTCGGGCATTGGCTGGGGCTCTTCCATACATTCGAGGTGCATTTTCAGAACACTGCACTAATTATTTTCATTGCATTTGTTCTGATTCGGGATTCCACGACAGGGAGGCTGTGACGATGGTGTAGGGGACAATGTAGCCGATACGCCTCCTGCTGCATCGGGGTCGGAAGGGTGCCCTGTAGGTAGGGATAGTTGCCCTAGAGGAGGCCCTGACCTTATAAGTGAGTTCTTATTCATTGCGTCGCTTGGTTATTTACATCTTCGCGTCCTTGCAGATAATTTCATGGATTACTCATATGATGAGTGCATGACCTCGTTCACGAAGGGCCAAGCTCTCCGTATGCGTGAGGCGGCGTGGGCTTTTCGAAGGCCTGGAGGAAAGACAGCACCTCCGGTTAAGGCCTAAGACTAGGAATAGATGAAGCTTTGAATGTCAACATGCCGTAACTGCAAGTTCCTTAACATTACACGCCCAGTTTGTGTGTTGTCCATGCCTATCGTCAATATGAAGGGTCTCACTCCAAATTATAACAGACTTGTTAGCTACCTGGTTTTCTAGGTGTACTGTAGCAAATTTCTTCCCGCGTACATGCTTTACGGTGTGCAAGATTAATCCTGGTTAATTATAGACAATCCATTCGAAGGTAAGCTATTTGAAGACCAGTTCTGTGCCTGTCATGCTCAACTCACAAGAATCGCTCACCGCCAATTCGTGGGAAAGATGCTGCGCATGCATATGTAAATGAGAGCGCGGTCTACAATCCAGTCCCTAGCTAATCAATGCTTTATATAGCGCGATGCCGAAGACCAAAATGCCAGTCCCACCCTGCTCTCACCATCTACTTGACACGCAGGCCGGAAAGCCCATAAGATAAGGACCTTTACCTGTGATGAGGGAACACATCTGGCGACATCCATTGGTGGATGACTACTTACCTATCGATATCAAAGCATCTGAGTGGACCGATACGGGCAAATTGTATGTCATATATTGTTTCTACTTACTCATTGGAAGCATATATTCACAATCAGAATATCAGCTTTAGCCAGCAAACGCTTGCAATTCCGTCTGCTGTTGCGCTACTTTTCCTAGTTGTACAGGCCTCCTATGGTATACTAAACGAAGTCAAGAACATACAGGCTAGGTCATCGGAATCCGCCTACGAGGATACTTCAGAAGTTTCTATCCATCGTGGATGGCTACAGAGGAAGATAGACGCTTCTGGGGGAAGGAACATTTTTGCATACGCGGTAGCGCGTCTTTTGGGAAGCTTCGCCCTCCTTGTCATTTCGTTGTCAAGCCTTGCTACGTCTCATAAGTTGAAGATTGGCATCCCTTTATCCCAGCTGTTTGAGCAGTGCCCGGAATTGTTCATGTTTATTACATTTGTGAGTTGTAGATTCTTGTCCAGTATGCCTTTACAAACTCTCGTAATCAGGCATATTCTTTCTCATTGGCTATTGTATCCCTCACCGTCGAGAAATGGCGCACCCAGGCGACAAGATATAACATTGCTCTTCTTCTGATCACCTTTGCAACCTATGCACAGAGGGATCTGTGGCCTTTAGCAACCTTTACGCAACAGCCTCGAGACATCAATGAAGGGCCTGTATTGTGGATCAAAATCGGGATTCTTTTCACAACAGCAATAATAATACCACTATCTGTTCCTCGACGATATATTCCAGTGGATCCAGATGTATGTAAAACGCCTCAGTGCGCGCATTGAGAGCTTATTATTACCTTCACTTCAGGACCCGATGGAAGTCACCAATGACGAGCAAACGTGTTCCATCTTCTCATTTCTCACGTATACATATCTGGATCCTATCGTATTCCTCGGTGCTCAAGTCGCACACTTGAAGTACGATCAGTTGCCTCCGCTCTCCGATAATGATTACGCCAAAAACTTGACTAAAAGAGCCTTCCCAGTAAGTTTGCTGCTAGCGAACCCATCTGATATTTCTAACAAACCTCTAGTACCTTGACCCTTTTAGAGGAGCAAAATGCCATCTATTTTTTGGGCTCATGCGAGTCTTTGGTGCGAAACTGTTTATCCAGATTCAGATAACCTTATGCTGAGTTTGCTAAAGGCAAGGAATTCTCGATATTGACTGTCCTTCTTCTCATCCAAGCAGCCTCTGGATTTTTTTCTCCCATCGCCGTGTATCACATCTTAAGGTGCGTGCATCACATACGTACGTTTTTTGTGATTAGATCTCTCAACTCTACCGTAGCTATCTTGAGACAGGTGGACATGGTGCCGACAGCGATATCCGACCATGGTTTTGGATCATATGTATGTTTCTCGGGCCAACTGTGCGCGCCATAACGCTCCAGTTATACATCTTCATCAACACAAGAACGCTAGTTCGCTGTGAAGCCTTGATAACGCAATTGGTATTTGAGCACAGCTTGCGTATTCGCCTCAAGGCAGAAAACTCCAGCGAGAATAGCGAGAGGGTACAGGAAATCGCAACAACTCCAAGTACACCAGAAACGTCATCAATTGCGGAGAGCTCAACGGCTGGGTCGAGCGGTGATCAGGACAGCGTTATCGCGGGTACTGCAGTGTCGCAAGAACCTTCGAAGAATTCTGTGTCGAGTCAAGCTTCGACTGCATCAGGAAATAGTAAAATTCAACCCAAAGAAGATAAAGAATCACAGAGTGCACAGGACAAGAAAAACAGCAATCTAATTGGGAAGATTAACAATATGGTTACGACGGATCTGAACAATATCGTCGACTCTAGAGACTTCCTTGGGCTTGGTAAGTTCATCGAGTGAAAGGTTGAGAAGTCACAGCTGATCATGGCTTCCAGTTCTAGTGCCTTTGCAAATAGGACTGTGCACTACGTTCTTGTATCAGATCCTTGGGTGGAGGTAGACATTTTAAAGGCTGATTTTGTGCTGTTACTCATACGTCCAACCTGCGTTTACAGTGCGTTCGTCGGATTTGCCTCTATGGTCATACTTTTTCCATTACCAGGTTACGTCGCAAAACTCACACAGGATGTTCAACGCACCAGGATGAAGAGGGTACATAATCGTGCATGCGTACACTGTGATGAATACTCATTGGTGATCAATAGACGGATGCTCGTGTTCAGGATGTAACAGAAGGTAAAACTCTACGCTAAATCAAAGCCGAAATATCCCAACACTTGCCATAGCTGTTAATGTCCTTCGCATGATCAAATTATTTGGATGGGAGGGGCGCGTCGCCGACCGTATCAAAGAGAAGCGGGCCAGCGAACTTGCCTTGTTGTGGAAAGCAAAGGTTTAAATTTCATATTACACATCTGGCTCGTCTGACTGACTCTTCTATAGTCGTTACAGATATTGAACAGTATTCTGAAGTAAGTTCGAGAACCTACAAGATGAAGCCGGAATATTAAATTTTCCGCAGCTATTTTATACCTGCAGTTAGCATGGTTGTTTCGTACGCAGCGTTCACCGTCATCATGAAGCAAGACCTAACCCGTGAGTTCGCTTGTCTGCCTTTTTGTGTGGAACAATAATTTTGAGCCCATCTTGCAGCGTCCAAGATCTTTTCAAGCATATCAGTATTTTCTATGCTCCGAGTACAACTTAACAGGGTTGCCTGGCAAACTAGCACAATTATCCAAGGTTTGGTACCCTCCAGAAATGAAGGAGTTGTGACTGATGTCATGTCTGATAGGAAAAGTTTCTCTGGAAAGAGTTCATGATTTCTTACGCAATGCTGAATTGCTGGATTCATTTAAGGAGACCTCAAGAGGAATTCCTGTGACCTCTCCAATGAATGACCCACAAGCAATTGGATTCAACAATGCAGAATTTTCTTGGTCACTCGAAGCAGACGATGGCTCTCTGACACCCTCGAGTCGCAAATTCAGGCTTCGAATAAATGGCGAACTGCTCTTCAAACCTAATTGTATAAACCTCATCGTCGGTCCAACGTAGGTGTGATTCGGGCCCCTTTGATTTACTAGACTTAAGGCTGCATTACAGAGGTTCAGGGAAAACATCTGTGCTTATGGCTTTGCTCGGTGAGTGAGACTACTACCCTGTGTAATTCTTTGGTTCATTTGATAACATAGGTGAAATGCATTTCATGCCTACCGCAACCGATTCGTGGTTCAATCTTCCGAGGGATGGTGGCGTGGCATACGCTGCGCAGGAGTCTTGGGTACAAAACGAAACGATTCGTGATAATATTCTGTTCGGGAGTCCATATGACGAAGTACGATATCGGAAAGGTATGCAGGTCGCATTTTACATGATACAAAAATTAATCTGTATATTACAAGTTCTTCGTCAATGTGCGCTGGAGAAAGACATGGAGCTTTTCGAGGCTGGCGACCGAACCGAAGTGGGCGAAAAGGGTCTTACGCTTAGGTACATACTATGTCTTGCTGGACTATTGAATGTTTGTTTGACATCTTTCGGAATAACTCTAGTGGCGGGCAAAAGGTCAACCTTCGGTTATATGTAGAAGCAAAATGCAAATTTATAACTACATTTCAGGCGCGGGTCACTCTTGCAAGAGCTCTGTATTCTCCGGCAAATATAATCTTATTGGATGATGTCTTCGCAGCCCTGGACGTACACACGTGAGCCAATTTACAAACTCGAAATCGACAAGAAACTTACCTTCGAATCTAGGTCAAAGTGGATCATTGAGAAATGCTTCAAGGGTGATTTAGTCAGAGACCGGACTATTTTGCTTGTTGTGAGTGACCTCAGAATTTCAGACATACCGTGACCGTGCTCATTACTCTCTAGACACATAACGTGGCTCTTGCGACTCCTGTGGCGAAGTTCATCATCTCAATAGGCCTAGACGGCACTGTCAAAACGCAAGGGACTGATATTGAAGAATCCTTCGAACACGACACCAAACTAGCTGCGGAAGCCCAATTCGATCGTGAAGCACTAGATCTTTCCAACGAAGAATATGATAGCCCATCCAGCGCTCCTGGAACAAAATCCGCTCACGGAAAACTTGTTATTGCAGAAGAGATAGAGGAAGGCCACGTTACATGGAAATCCATGAAGCTTTTTCTGAAAAGTTTAGGAGGGGATTACCCTTTACTTTTCTACTCGGTATGGATGATCGCATTTCTATTGACTGATTGGGTCAACACCTTCCAAACATGGTTCCTTGGTTATTGGGGATCACAATACGAAAGCCGCCCGCCATCGGAAGTGAACGTATTTTAGTAAGTTTCATATTTCCTTTGTCGGTACATTCGACACCTGATTCGCTATGCAGTTACTTAGGACAATATACCACTATCCTCTGTATAATGGTGGTTGTGTATACGCTGTCATTTATTTTCTTCCTATATGGAAGTATGCGAGCATCAAGGATAATCAATGCCCTATTGGTAGAGTCGATTCTCGGAAGTACTCTGAGGTGAGCACAGCCAGCAGATCTATTTTCTAAAACATTCATACCGGGTTTTCAGATGGTTGGACAAGACACCGACTGCGAGAATGATCGCTAGGTGTACTCAAGACATCCAAGCTGTGGACAGTCCGATCCCATCATCTTTCACAGCTTTGGCGGAAATTGGGATGACTCTGGTTACAAAAATTGTGATCATAGTTATCTTTTCTCCTGTCTTCTTTGCTCCTGGCATGGCAGTCGCCACACTTGGTTTCTATCTAGGAAATTTGTACTTAAAAGCTCAATTATCTGTCAAGCGAGAAATGAGGTGCGTTCCACCAAGCTGTCATCTGTGTTCGTGTCTGAATGCAGATTTCAGTAATGCACGTTCGCCGGTATTAGCTCACTTCAGCGCAGCCATTGTTGGAATAGGTATGTAAAATCACACAGCCATGAAATGTAAGGCCTAATTTTTTCTTCGTAGTATCTGTCCGCGCCTATGGTGCTCAGGTCGCGTTTAAAGCTGAATCTCTGAAGCGCATAGATCACTACGTTAGAATTGCACGGGTGTCCTACAACCTGAACCGGTGGATCGGCATACGTATCGATTTCCTCGGAGCCCTTTTCACTCTTTCCCTGTGTTCTTATCTTGTCTATGGAGGTCATCCTTTAGGGGCAGCGAATACAGGATTTACGCTCAACATGTGCCTCGATTTCGCTACGATGATTCTATGGTGGGTCAGGATCTTCAATGACTTCGAAGTTCAGGCCAATAGGTATGCGTAACTATTGCTTACACTATCAGAGTGTGTGACATTGTATGGCTAGTCTTGAACGCATCCAACATTATATTGACATCGAACACGAACCGAAACCAACAGAAGCAGGCAAGCCACCAGCTGCGTGGCCTACAAGTGGTGCGCTACGCATCGAGCACTTGTCTGCGCGGTATTCTCAGGTACGTTCCTAATCGAATATGGTTTTTTTCGGCCCTCATAAAACTTGGTTAGACTGGTGCGACAGTGTTACACGACTTGAATTTTATCATCAACTCCGGCGAAAGAATCGGTATCGGTAAGATAGTCGCTCAAATTGTTCATGCATTATAGTGATACTTCTATGGTCAAGTTGGCCGGACGGGCAGCGGGAAGGTGAGTTCTGAGTAATTACCAGTGTGCTTATAGTATATGACAAGCTGACCTCAGTCCAGAGTTCTCTTACTCTCTCGCTCCTCCGTTGCATCATAACAGAAGGCAAAGTGGACTACGATGGAATTCCAACGAGCACTATTAATCTTGATGTGTTGCGCTCGAACATAACTATCATCCCTCAAACGGTATGTAATGCATAACACCTGGTATGAATTATGAGTGTTGAATCTGCTTCCAGCCCGAACTTCTCAGCGGTAAGGAGGTTTTATGACAGTTTTTTTGTCGCATCTCCCGATACTTCGGCGCAGGAACTCTTCGGCGGAATCTGGACCCTTTCGAACAGCACGACGACATCACGCTCAATAATTCGCTTCGCGATGCCGGATTATTTGCGCTCCAGGAAGAGTTGGATGAAGCGCGAATAACTCTTGATAGCAATATTTCAAGCGGTGGTGCCAATCTCTCAGTAGGCCAGAGGCAGATCCTTGCCCTCGCAAGGGCAATGGTTCGAGGAAGCAAGCTACTCATCCTGGATGAAGGTAAATTCGCACACCTTTAACTCTGAAACATCCATCAAGCTGTGATGTCCGTTTTTACTATAGCTACCTCAGCGATTGGTAAGAGACTATCATAGTTACCCTTTCTATCACTTTCTGCTCATGAACATGTTTGCAAGACTACAAAACAGACGCTGTGATCCAAGCGACATTAAGACATCGATTACCGGCCGACGTGACAGTTATAACCATAGCGCATCGGCTTCAAACTATCATGGATTCGAATAAGATTGTGAGTCTTTTCTTATACATAGGCGTCATGTTTCTGATTCTTAACTTGCGAATAGATGGTGCTTGATGCTGGAAGGATTGTAAGTATCAGCAGTGCGGTTTTCTCTTACCCAATTCTAACAAATGGTTTTTAGGTTGAGTTTGATACACCAAGTGCACTCCTTCAAAAAGAAGATGGCATGTTGAAGGCGATGGTAGATGGAAGCGGAGACAGAGACGCGCTTTATGCCATGGCTGAGGGAATCTCAGTGTCTCAAAAAATGTTACTTTGAGCATCTGAATACTAGGTATTATGTAGGGCCCGATTTGTGATCATGGCATATTTAACCACTGAAAGTAATCCGAAGACATCAAGAAGGCATGTATGAGTAGTCAACGTTCAACGTCACCACTACAGTACTTACTTGCACCCATTGTGCTTACAGAAACTTGTCGGCAGTGTTGCGCACAATGTAAGTCTAACGCCTGCAGCTCGCCGAGGGAAGTCAATAGGACCGGGGTTGCAACAATGGTGCGTTCCCATGGGATGTATGTGTGGACCCACAACCTCCCTGTGGTTCCCAGACCGCAAATTACCTACATCTCAACTTCAACCATGATAGCCTCGAAATCCCAAAGCCTGATGGAGGCCTCTATTGCATTGCTATCTCAGAAGCAAATGCATGATTTTTTCACAAAGAATCCGAGTCCAACGCAGCAGGAATGCGACGAAGAGGCGGAACGCATTACGGGCACATCTGTCTACCCAACACCTGTACAAGGGGCCTCTAGCTACACCGTCACCTGTGGCGAATGTGTCGTCCAATTCCGTGGGCCTAATTCAGTTCTGGATGTCCAATTTATTACATGCGTCGAACAAGCCCTACGCCGGTTTCACGCCCCAGTGGGCACAGTGGGTGAGGTTCATATCTACACGATGAATAATATAGGGGGGGTCTCTGCGTATCTGGCTCGGTATCAGCTGCAGCGGAACGACTGCTTTCTCCTACGACAAACCCTGCAGGACTATGCTAGGTTCGCATCTTACCACCTTAACACCAAAGAACAATGCAGCTGACTGTGTCGACGCAGGTTCTTCGCTTCGGCATGGCACAATATGCCAGCGCAGATGACTCATCCAAGCCGCGAGTCGCTTTTTACGGGCTACTCATCGAAGCCTTCGCAACTCTCCGAGGGACTGCCAAGTTGCTTTCGCCCCATTGTAAACGGGCTTATCGACAAGCTCCCAGGGCTCTTCGCGGACGACTGGCCACTGGTTCCCAACCACACCGACCTCTTGGAGAGCAATATCCACGTAGACCCTAACACGGGCAGGTTAACAGGCATATGCGATTGGAGGGACACTGAAATTAGTCCGTTCGGGATGTCACTTGGGGGCCTTGAGATTATGCTAGGGATCCAGGACTGGAATCGGGGATGGCTCTACCATGCAAACCACCATGCTCTCAGAGGCTTGTTTTATGAGGCCTTTTGGGCTGCCATGGGGCCTGTCTCTGAAGCGCAAAAGGAGCGCATTGAAGTCGCGAGACTGGTTGGCCTCTTCCTGCAGAACGGCTTCAAGTACGAAGAGAGCGGCAACTTAGTTCCCGCTGCTTTCAGAAATGAACACCACCAGTTACGCTACCTTGCGGGGGTCATGTTTGACAAATTAGATATTCGTTCACTAGAAAGAAATGTTGGTGAAGCTCATTTAGAGCCCAATACATTGGTCTAACCCATAGTCTTCAAGTTGAGTCAGATCTTTAGCTGTATTCTCTAGTTGATGTTTTTAATACTCAGCTCCACCTTCCAATATTTGAATTGCTTTGAACCTGAAAGTGAAAGCCAATGAAAGGTCGCGAATTAACGACGAAGTTTGGAGGATTGATGAAGCTTGAAGCGCTTGAAGTGGACTCCAATTCAACATTGCTGAATTCCACCGTGGGAAATACGCGTTACAGAATTTAGAGTGGCCGCGCAACACACACGTCTGAATTGTGTCTCTTTTCGTATTTGATTCTTGTATTTCTGTCGCCCAAGCTCTCAAGTCTTGATCAAGGAGAAAGTATTAGCCGTTGCGCCTATGTGTAGCGCATGCAATCCTCTGGATTTGATCAGAATGAGTGAAATGGGCATTCGATGACGAAGTGCGAAGTGCGGTTCCCGCTGACAAGCTGATGCTTAACTTATCTGTGTGAAGAACTTATCGCGTTTCTAAAGCTATCGCTATAAGCTTCTTAGCTGTCAACCCACTCTTTCATGGCTTTAGACAACGGAACAGCGCCCAAATATCGTATTGGTGTTGATGTCGGAGGTGAGTCAGTCTCCTTTCAATCCAACAGATTCAGCGTCATCTAACATCTTCTGTACTTGCAAAGGAACAAACACAGACAGTGTCATAATCGACGTAACACGATGCAATGACCCCGACACTCGAGGTGTTCTAGGATCTTTCAAACATGAAACTACCCCCAACGTGACGACGGGGATTGAAGGTGCTGTTCGTGAGGTGCTTCGGGCATCTGGGATTGATCCAGGAAGTGAAGAAATATTGGGACTGACTATAGGAACTACTGTGCGTATTCTGTCCTTGTTGCTGACTCGCCATTTTGTTTACTCCTTGCAGCATTTTATCAACGCCGTCGTCCAACTAGATTCTTCACGATTGGCGAAGGTAGCAGTTATCCGCCTCGCAGCGCCATATACCACGGAATGTCCATCGGTATGTCATAACAGACCACAGATAGAATTGTTCTGCCATAAATATATTCTAGTTCATCGACTTCCCAAAAGACCTGAGAGAATTGCTAGAGGGGCACACTGCCATCATTCAAGGAGGGTTGCAAATGTACGTCTACCGTATATTCAGTTGTAGAGTTTCTCGTTGATCTGTATCGATTTAGCGATGGTCGTACTATAAACGATATCAAAGTTTCAGAACTCCTCGAAGAAGCCCACATTATCAAAGAGAAGGGTCTGACGAATGTAGTACTCGTCGGCATATGTGAGTAAATCTGCACATATCCTCGCAATTTGTAGACTCACCATGTTTATACTCAGACTCACCCTTGGATGTGAATGGTTCACAAGAATACAAAGCGCGGGATATTCTTAAACAAGCGTTGGGAGACGACGTTAACATTGTATGCTCATGTGATGGTATGTCTACCCATCCTTCTTTCCGCGCGTTTCCTCGCTTATCTTATTCCTAGTCGGCCGTGTAGGCTTTTTGGAACGCGAAAACGCGTCCATTCTCAATGCATCCATCACCGCTTTTGCACAGCGTACAATTCGCGGATACAGACGCGCACTCCAGCGGCTGGGAATCAAATGTGGATTGTATTTGACACAGGTGCGTTATTTTCAGTCTTTGACTCACCCCCTTCATTAACGCTTTCGAATGCAGAACGACGGTACACTGACAACTGCAGAAGAGGCGGCACGGCTGCCCATCAGGACTTTTGCCAGTGGAGCAACTAATTCCATGAGAGGCGCCTCATATCTTGCAGGTGTTGACCTTTTGCGCCATGAAGTGAATCTGTCAGGCCACGATGACCTAGAAGGAAATAAGCACAACAAGAGTATAATCGTTGTCGATATCGGAGGTACAACGACGGACGTCGGTGTCCTCCTTCCTAGTGGGTACCCTAGACAGGCAGCGGCATTCATAGAAGGTGCGTCCAAGCTCTGATGTTATCCGGATTGGAACGATTTGTGCTAATTATGACGTTGTAGTTGCGGGTGTGCGAACTAAGTATGTTCAGATTTTCAAGGGAGTAAACCACGCTTGAGCTTTGATTTCGACTTAGCTTCTCCATGCCGGATGTACATTCCATTGGTCTTGGTGGAGGATCGCGGGTACGAGAATTAGATAATGGACGAGTCAGCGTAGGACCAGATTCTGTGGGACACTACGTGCGTGATATTTATTGCCACATGTTGCGCATTTTTTCATTTTACTTATTCGGTATTCCATTCGCAGCTCACACGGGATAGCTTGGTGTTTAGCGGCTCACAGCTGACCGCGACAGATATTTCCGTGAGCGCAAATGGTGCTGCAGTTGGCGATCCGGGAAAAGTTAGCCATTTGAATGAAATGACCGTTGTGAAGTCTCTTGCAAATGTGAAACGGATGCTCGAGGTACGCTACGGTATATTCACTGATATCTAACAACATTTAACCACCAACGCGAATGGTTTCAGGTAGCAATTGATCGCATGAAAACTTCTCCAGAAGATTGTGATGTACTCCTTGTTGGTGGCGGCTCCATCATTGCCCCTTCTAATTTAAAGGGTGTTAAAAATATTATGTACGAATGCCCTTTCACCTTCGGCGCCTCTCTGATATGCATCCCCATGGGTGAAATAGTGTACCCAAATACCACGAAGTAGCGAACGCCGTTGGAGCCGCCATTGCGAACGTCTCAGGTGAAGTGGACACCATCGAGATCCTGCAAGGACGCAGCCTTCCAGATGTGCTGGCAGGGATCAAGCAAAGAGCAATCGATGAGGCTGTCAGAACTGGAGCAGTCAGGGGAAGTGTGAGAGTGGTAGATGTCAATATTCTGCCTGTTCAGGTGTGTTTTCTCTGTTGCGTTGGATTTTCGAGTGACTATAACAGATCCTGCATAGTATGTCACGAACCAGGCCACACGAATTATTGTCAGAGCTGTTGGCGAACTAGGGATTGATGGGAACGTTGAATCTAAAACGTCGAGCAAGAACATGAGTCCAGAGGATTCGAATAGGGAAAATGACGAGGCAGAGGCGGATCCTGTCATCCATACACCAACACCATCAGAGCACATTGACTACACGAGTTACAAACCTAGGATAGAAGGCAAAGAGTGGATACTCTCCGAGACTGATCTGTGTGAGCATGCATTTAAATCAAGAGCACTACTCCAGCTCATATAGTATCCATGTCTTCGTCAAGTCTTCATCATGGAGGGATGTGGCGTTTTGGGGACGGTATGTCTGTATATGTATCAGACACTATTGCTTAGGTCTGACTTGGGCGATAGGGCGGCGGGGGCTCTCCTTATCCCGCATACCTCATATGTCGACAAATCCTTCGTGACGGTGGCGTTATCCGTATTGTTGATCACACAGGACTGCCCGAAGACGCCATCCTTGCGCGCGGAGGATTTATGGGTTCCCCTTCTGTTGGCTCTGAACGTATCAGAAGTGGAGCACATCTGAGAATGGCAGGGCTGGAACTAGCCAAATACTGTGGTGTCACAGAATTTGCGGCAACGTTGTGGTTCGTCGACATCTTTGTTTGCCCACAGAAGTGATGAACCAATTTGACTCCTTGTTTAGTGATGAGATTGGGGGCAGTAATGGGATGCAGTCGTTACAAATGACAAAGTACATCTTGTTCACTCTGTAAGCTCGCTGACTGCTTACACCTTGCAGATATTATGGCATCCCAGCTCTGGATGGAGATCTCATGGGCCGAGGTCAGTATCCCCATTGTAGACGATAAGTACTATCTGAATTGTGGCTCTTGCGAATAGCGTATCCAATGCTCAATCAAGTCCTGCCTGGTATGCAATTCTATACTCTTGTCTTAACTACCATTGTTAAGATTTCCCCTAATAGCGGTATATGATAGGCCCAATGCGTAGGATTGAATTTCCTCTAGAAGCATATGAACCAAGCTGATGAAAAACTGTTCAATGCAGATTAATCCCCTGTTCTTTGAACGATGGCAGTAATAACACAGTGGTGCATATTCATCTGCGCATCCCATTTGGACTATAGTTCGCTCACTCCCTTTACTTTTCCAGCTGTTGACCACCGTCAAGAACGAGCACTTCGTGGAGTCCATCATGCGCGTTGTTACAACGGAAATGGGTTCTTCCGCTGCTCTATGCCCGCCTCCATTAGCTTTGAGCGATGCCAGAGACTTCGGAGTCACGCGCAGTCAAAGTCAAGCATGGAGACTGGGTAGAGCTGTTGCAATTTGTAGACAGATGAAGTTTGTTATCCATCCTGTCAACTTTCTATTCTTGTCAATTGGCTAAATCTCGGTACTTGTTCTTGTTTCACAGTGACTTGAAAGGTGTCTCTCAAGCCATACTGAAGCTTCAAAGCGGAGTGCTTCTGTTTGTTGGAAAGATTATTGACGTCTCCAGGGTATATTTTCCGTTCTTGACGTACCGACGCCGCTTATAATGAACAATTCTAGGAAGTACGCGCTGGCTTTACTTGGGGTCAGGTGCGTATTGCGCGATTGAGGGCGGATGAACTGGAAGAGGTAGACGAAACGAATGTCGATATTTCTTCGAACGAGGACGATGAAACGATGCTGATTCCTTTTCAAAACGAAAATCTCTGTGCGTATTTGGAAACCACCGACACAGATGGAACTATTAATAGAAAGGTACATTCCTTCTTCACTGACATGTACAACTCTTTCTGACATCGGCGGTCGAAAACAGGTCGTTGCGAGTGTCCCGGACTTGATAACCATTCTCGACTCGCAGAGTGGATCGCACCTCGGGACTCCTGAATGTGGGTAGAGTGACCTCGAGGTCTCATCCTTTGTATTGGTACTCATTCATCTTGTTAAGACTCGTACGGCCTTCGCGTTACAGGTGGGTGTATCTGTTTTGTTGAAATACTTCTTGTATAAATCTGATTCTACAATGTCTAGTTATCGCTCTCGCCGGGCATCCTCTCTGGCGCTCCGCACATGGCTTGAAGGTTGGAGGACCGGCGGCATTTGGGTATGTATTCCGAAGAAACTCTTCATGTTGTACTCCGACTAATTTAATCGATAGATTGGATCACGAATTTGTTCCAATAGGCAATTATATAGAGCCTCGCTCTGTTATCGAAGAGTATGGGAGATAATGTATGATTGCGTCCTTCCTCGATGTCGTCTGCGATTTACTTTTTTTCTGCTGCTGGGAATCGTTGTTCGTGTTAGTTCATGTGTCGTGAAGAGATTACTTTGCATCCTTACAACACAGAAGGTGTGGAGGACAAGGATCGATGATACGCTTTTCAACTATCGTTATAAGTCAGCAATCACCTCAGAAATTACAGCAGCTTTGAAGAATATACGTGAGCGAGCTTCATCCTCGGACACGGGCGCAGCCCATGAAAACGATGCTAGGCAGACAGAAAGGAAGGAAATAAAACGCATGTCGGGTGTTTGATTTCTTGAAGGGTGGAATCGAATAGTTTTGCGGTACAGTTGCTCAGTGTTTATATACTGTAGAACTTGACCCTGAGCATCTGAACTGTCGCCCCTTGATAACCCCAGGAAGATGAAGTTTCCCTCCGTTTGCGCAAAAGCTTGATCACCGCTGTCGGTGGGGCTGATATCTCTCGTGTTTTATCTCCTGGGATTAGCGTTTTGCTGCGGCAATAATCGGCGTTCGCGAAACTATCTGCCACTGCCAGGAAGGAATAAATGGGTCAACGGTCAGCGGACCTCACTTCATTGGTTTTCTCGGTCAGGAGGACCTCAAATGGTGTTTCATAAAACCAGATAACGGTTGAGTATCTTTCGATTATAGAATAAGTTACTCATAACATACGGGATCGAGTTCGTATGTACTCGAAAGATACTATACGGGGTCCATTTCTGGACGGAGGTGTTGTTTGACTGCAAGTACAGAACCTCCGATTGCGGCGCCTACGCAGCGTAAAAATACAATTTACACCACACAACGTTAAAATTAGTTGAATTTCTCCACTGTGCGTGCACTAGGTCGTGAGTCAATACGCTCCTCAGACGGAGTCATAACAGCAGTTTGCGATCGATTTGTTTAATCGCTTTCATCCTAGGTGCTCTCCAGTGACTCACTCAACACAGAACTCACTCACCAAAGTACTCACTCAACAACCACCAGTGACAATAATGTCTACTCAAAGGCACAAGACCTCAAACCCCTACGAAGACAAGTTTGGGTACTCTCGCGCAGTCCGAAAAGGGCCTTTCATCTTCGTGTCGGGCACGACGTCCATTGACACCAGCACCGGCACCGTTCTATTCCCCAGATCCGCTTACGAACAAACGCTCAAGATCTTTTCTGAAATCGTGCTTGCTATCGAAGCACTAGGGGGGACAAAGAACGACGTAGTGCGTCTGCGCATGTTCGTCGCAGAGGAAAAAGACAGCGAGGGTGTGAGCAAGGCTCTGAAGGAGGTCTTTGGAACCGTCGCTCCCGCGGCCACGATGGTGTTTGGGTTGAGTTTTGTGAGCGCCGAGATGAGAGTGGAGATTGAAGCAGATGCGGTCGTTCTGTGAGCGGGAAAAAGGGAGGCAGGGAGCGTGCGCGTCTGGGTGTCAAGAGTCCACTGCGGAAAATGACTTGCGCTAAACCAAAGAGAGCTACATACTTCACA
>QFFD01000043.1:0-57998 GCA_003314615.1 Pholiota microspora
GAAGACGTCTATAGTTGGACTTTGGTTCGAGTTTTGAGATGCACAACAAATGAGTAAACTCAGAGTTATTGAGGTTGAGCAATGTTCAGAGTAAAAGAGGTTAGATTCTCAAGAACTAGCTAAAGAACAAGTATGCTAGGACTGAGTCTTAAATACTAGAAGGTACACTGAAAGGGAAACAAGTATGGGACTATAAGTACAAGAAGAGAACAAGGTAAAGAAAAGAACAAAGGCCACATCCTAGAGTAGAACAAGGTGTGCAGCATATATAGTAGAAAGGGAACAAGGGCACACAGCATGTGGGAGTCAGGTGATGACTCCTGGGATAAGAATAGTACATGTAATAGTAAGCAGGGAAAAAGAGTGGGTGTTCATAACACCCCATTGTCTCAGCCAGTCACTTACAAAAAGCTAAGATCAACATTTTGGTATATTATCATTGGCTAAAACGAAACAGGTTATAGTAACAATTATGTTACCTTGTTCCTACATGTGTAATAAACATAATAACTATTCTTTTACATAATGTTTAGATCACATATTGAACAATTGGCAGTGTAGTTCAAAAACTGATCTGGAGGTTCCAAATCCTTACAGAAAGTCATCTATTCTCTATAGGGCTCTGGGTCCTTGCAAACACAACCAAACATCACTTGCCTTCTTGTTTGTAGGTCAAATTTTCTGGACTAATCTCTGCTTTTGCAGAGCTTTCTGCACACATACTCATTGCTTTCCCTATTGTATATGTGGTTCTGTGAAAAATCAGCTTTTTTGGCTCATTTTGGACATTTTTCTGCTACTCTATTTTCTCCTCCCTTGCTACATCACACACATATTGTGATGCATTTGAATTGTGTGCCTGCTTTCCTCTTTTGAACCAGGACCTAGGAAGCTCATAATGTTTGGTGTCCACGAAAATCCTAAAATTGTCCCTCAAATCCTCAATGCTTTGGGCCTCAAATCCGCACATATGGACAGAGATTACTATGTGACTTTCCCAAAAAGGCAATAAATTCAGTTTCTGCTCTCAATTTTCTACCACACTACAGGGTGCAAAATAGCACACTGAGTACCAAACTGAAGCATATATAGAGTATATTGTAATAAAATACACCCTCTGTACTATCCTTCTACCTGGAACACTAATTTTCAACATGGATTATTGGAGAGTAAGTAAGTACTGTACTCAGCACTCGCTAAGTCCTCATTACTAGTTGGATTGCATTCCAGTAGGACATATGGGAATGCTGTGTCCTAATACTTTAAACAGAACCATAACACAAATTTGCACCACATCAATACAGATCAAGAATGCATAACCACATAGTTGGTGTGTCAAAGGGGATGAATGATAAATCTGGTAAAAATTTGGTGTGGATCAGCCTCAATAGGTCCTCAAATCCGCAACAAAGTGGACAGATAATATGGTTTCTGGCTCTCAAATCCGCAAAAAATGTACAGAGATTTGATGAATTTCGGGCCTCAAATCCGCAAAATCATGTGCACCAAACATCATGAGCTTCCCGGGTCCTTTCGAGCCGCCGCGCATGTAGCGGAGTGGGCTTTCTTGAACTTCACGTGGACGCAAGCATATTTCTCGTACTAGCAATTGCGTTAGAAAACGGTGTAGCGAGCAAGGAGCGGATCCTTAATGATCAGTGATGATTCTTGATTACGTAACATGACGTTGACAACTACTCACGCCTTTGAGGCGGCCCCAGCACGATGTCCATACGAACGTTCAGCAGGCATTTCATCGCCCGCTCACCGCATTCGCTCAGATATACCCCTCTTCTGTACAGGATCAAGTAAACGCTTCTTTGGCATCTTGCCGTTCTCCGACTCCAAAGTGTATACTCTCCGAACCCTCGAACAATCAAATGTGGTGGTTAGATCCCGGCAAAGAAGTCCTCAATGTGGTGAGTTTCGTCTTCATGTAAGATGTATATGTTTCTTCATTTTCAATCAAATCACAACAGTTATTCAATCGAATACTTGCTCCGTATGTCATGAACCTTGATCTGAACCAAGTGAATTATGGAATTGGACAAGGTGCCGTCAAATCATCTTAATTCTCTGCAGTCTTCTTCATCAAAACGCTCAGGCCAACTCACCCTTCGCAATTTAAAGCTAAAGAAGGGAGCTCTGGATAAATTCCAGCTTCCGGTCGATGTTTTAGAAGGTCATCTTGAACTTGAAATTGATTCCTAACATGCAATCTGACGGCGAATCAGGCCACCTTGGAAAGTTCACGTTATCGCTGCATTGGATGAATTTGGGCAACCAGCCAGTTGAGATATTAGTCGAAGATGTATATCTTCTTGTTATACCCTCTCCGCAAACAAGCACCAACCCACAAGAGGATGAAATTCGGGCACAAGCGGCGAAAGCAGAACGTCTAGAGAATGCTGAGCTACTCAATGTACAAGGGGATGCTGGTCCCTCAGAAAGTGAGCTAGATTGTCTACTGTATACCTATCAACTGATCCGTATATACCCCTTAATAAGATGGATCTCCTCAAAATCAAGGACTTGTACAATCGCTTATTGCAAAGATCATCAACAATGTTCAAGTCACAGTGAAGAATATCCACATAAGGTATGAAGACAATATGAGCGTTCCAGGGGTAACCTTCTCTTTGTTTTATAATGGAAAATGTGTCAATACTATCCCAATTAGCATCCATTCGCTGCCGGCATTACTTTGGCTGGCTTCACGGCTGTGTCTGTCAACGATCTCTGGGAAGCTGCATTTATCGAAAGCACTGCAGGCGCTATCCATAAAGTACGCATCGAAATTTCAGATCTCTTTCAAAGCAAAATCACCCATCTCAAGCTCTGTTCCAGTTGGCCAAACTGCAATCTTTGGCATTATACTTCGATACGGACTCTCCAAGCATGTCCGGACTTCCAACAGCAGAATCCATCAAGAAGTTTTCATCCATGGTAATATTCCTAAGTCAAATTAAAGAAAGTTTGCCTGTTCATCGTATACATAGATCTCTCACAGCAAGGATGACACTCAACATCAATATATACTTAAACCTGTCTCTGGCGAGGGCCGGGTGAGTCATATGATCCTATAGAAAACTTGAAACTGAAATGTATCCCTATAGGTTATTGTCAATCACAAAATGGATAAGGAAATTCCCAGATTTGACATTCAATTGTCGTTCGAGGAAATAGGTGTCATTCTGGATGATCATCAATATCGCGACGTCATATCTTTGGTCGATATGTATCATGTTTCTCTCAGAAAGCGCCAGGTATGGTCTTTGATATCCTGCAGAAGCATTACGCTTAAATCTCTTACCCCAGTATGGAAAATATCGGCCAGTGGAGGAGCTCTTCATTTCCAATGCTGCTAAAGCGCGCCTCATGTTTGCCACGACCGCCATTGTTGAAGGCGTAAGGGCGAAAAACAGAAAATGGACATGGGCATACTTCGCAGAACGTAGAGATGACCGAAATTCTTACGTCAGTCTCTTTCAAAAGAAACTTCTCGCTCCTCTGGTCGGAATGGTAAATATAAATCCCCAAACAACATTACTCAGCTAATTCGACTGCGCAGGACCTTCAACAGTTCGAAAACTTGGAGAAAAGATTAACATATGAAGATATCCGCTTCTATCGCTCTATTGCTCGCTCGAAGTTGAAAAAGGACCTTGATTTGCGCAAAAAATTGGAAAAGGATAAAAATCAACAGCAGACTCAAAAACAGGGTTGGGGTGAATGGCTCTGGGGATCTTCTACATCCAAAAACAATCAAGACGAGGTCGCATTCGGTAGTCCTATGACTGATGAGCAACGAAAGCAACTATACGACGTGCTGGATTATGACGAGAAATCTGCCGTCGTAGATGCTCTCCAGGTCCCGCGCGAGTCATTGAAGATGCGAATATCTGCCAAGCTTGACAAAGGCTCCTTCGCTCTGAAGATAGATCCACACAAGGAGAACATTGAAGTGATGTCTATTGTATTCGACATATTCCAGGCCAATTTCATTCAGCGTCCCGACAATTTCGAGGCCTCCATATCTCTGAACGGCTTCCGAGTTTTCGATGGGACAACAGCAAAGACACTTTATCCCCAAATTGTACACGTCAAGGCGGATGTTGAAAGGAAGCAAGAAATGGCCCTTTCCTTGAATGAAGAGGCAGCAAGTCCATTCTTTTTCGTGAAATTCGAAAACAATCCGCTGGACAACCGTGCTGACAATGCCCTGACCGTCCGAATGCGACATATGGAAATCATCTATCACAAAGGTTATGTTGAAGCTGTCTACAAATTCTTCAAACCACCTTCTAGCCAACTCGAATCTGTTGAGGCGCTCCTGGTACGGGATCTCTCAACACCTAGATTGTAAGATTGCTAATTTTACCCAGAATGCTGCAAGTGAGACCCTGGAAGGTCTGCGTAGGGAAACTCGAGCGGGCCTGGAATACGCTCTCCAAACTCACAAGACTGTTGACATGCAGATGGATCTGAATGCTCCTGTGATCATCATACCTGAAGAGTGAGTCCGTAGTATTCCGTGTAACTGCCGTACTAAATGGACTACAAGCGTCACTACAAACAACTGTAAACACTTGATCATCGACGCTGGGCATATAGCCATCGAAAGTGATCTTGCGCCAAAGGAAGCAATTATGACAATTCACCAAAAGCGAAACAAACAATATACCGACGAAGATTTTCAGAATCTGGAATCATTGATGTATGACAAGATGTCGCTTCGATTGGAAGATGCTCAGGTTTGCCTCATTCTCTATGCGTTGCTTTCGTATTCCCTAATTTCAAGTAACAGTTCATTATTGGAGACAATCTGGAAGCATGTCGCTTGGCTCTTGTTTCCAAGAACCACGACTCGCTCCATCTTTTGGAAAGGATCAGTGTAGATCTTCAAATCGACAAATCTATCGTTCCCACTGCAGTGAATCTAGCGCAGTTCAGAGTATCGGGCACATTGCCTTCCCTGCAAATCAATTTATCAGATGCCAAATATAAATCGCTGATGCGGCTCATCGATGTGTGCATACCCCATTTTGGAGATGAAGAGGAGTCACAAGCTGTTTTGCCTCTTACGAAAAACGGGACAAATGCATTCCTTCCTACCACGCTATTTGGGCAGTACGATCCCGAGTACAACATTGAATATGATGACTCCGATGAACAGCGACATGGAATCGATTCAAGATCAGTGGCTCAGGAAGAACAATTTTTTGAAGCTGAAGATGGGTTTTCTGAGGTGATTTAATAATTCGAACCTTGTTAGTTCTCGCTCTGATACTTCAGGCAGCATCCGGAATTACGTCAACATATATTTGAACTGGACTTCAAGGTTGAAAAGCTTTGTGCTGTCGTCTCCAAATTGACTGCGGATGGAGTTGACAGGCCTCTGGGTGATCTCCATCTCGAAGGGTTCTCATTGTCATTTTCAGCAGCGAAATATGACATGAAAGTGGACATCAAACTTCGGTATTTCCCCTTTTATTCTCTGCCTATCGGTTGTAAACAAATATCTCTTCTTCAGTTCAGTGGCTATGAACGTCGTTCAGTCAGGCGACACCGATATTCAGTTCATTTCGACTCCAGAACTTGGCGCCTCTCAAGTCCAAGATCTTCTTAAGATCACTTACACGCGAGTATACAAAGAGTCCCCCGACTTCCTTGCAATATATGAAGGCATAGACCAAAACGTTGACGTCAAAATGTCGACTTTGGTCTTTCGAGCAGCACCGGAACCCGTCCTTGCTTTGTATGACTTTATAATGACAACCTTTGTTCCTCCAGACCAGAACAGTTCTACAAGCACCATACTGGATTCTACCACGGACACAGATCAAATTTTAGCTTCTCAAGTCAAACAACCTGATAATAAGATACGGGTGTTACTGAAATTGGAGGGTATTCAAGGTCTGTCTCTTCAACAAAGACTCTGAACATCATATTTATCCGAATCATTAGTAACCCTTATCAACGAACTCGCGGTTTTGGCAACTCTTTCTCTCTCAACTGCGGATGTATCTGTATTTGTTCGGCCCAAGACACTCCGAGTTTCAGGCCGCCTGGGAAATCTGACATTATCCAATGACAACCACAAATACCCCATGGTCGGAGATTTTGGACAATTAATGTCCATTGACGGAAAGAACTTTGCTGATTTCAGTTATCAGACATTTGATCCTGACGAAGACAACTACACTGGTATCAAATCATCGGTTCGGCTGGACGCTGCGTCTGTTAAGTTCCACTTCATAGAGCAACCTCTTCATGATCTTTACCTATTCCTCTCTAAATTGGCAAAGCTCAAAGGCCTATATGATGCAGCTACGCAAGTCGCTGTTCAACGTGCGTCTGAAATCGACAGGATGCAATTCGAGATTTCCGTCAAAACACCTATTGTCGTCTTTCCTTCAGACCCCACTATGTCTTCCGACGCTCTTATCCTTCGACTCGGTCAGATTGGCGCGCGAAATATATCGGAGTTCGTCGTCAATCGGATTTCCGCCAGTCTGCATGGAATTCAGCTCGTGTCTATTCTTCATCGCAACGGCGAAGTGTTGACTCTCAAAATGATCGATGATATCGACGTCTCAGCAGACATCATCCAAACCAGTAATATAGACCGTACTCAAGATCTCGACTATCCGGATTCCCAAGTAAGCAGCATTGAACAAATAGCCGTGATCGTTCTGCTCAATTGATGTTTTGCAGATCGCGGTCAAAATCTCGGATGTCAAATTACATTTAAGTCAGGTGCAATACTGCCTTTTAATCAAGCTTGCATATGAGATTCCCCGTATTTTTGTGGGTCTGCAGGACATACAAGCAGCCCCAGAAAAGAATGATTCTGTGGCACCAAGTGCAGCTATACAAGCACATGTTGATTTCGAGCCCGAAATCCGCTCCTCCTCTCAGCGAAACTGGAGTACACTAGACCTCGTTGTGCGCATAAATGCCGTTAAACTCCATCTATATGACATGTTCGCTCTTTCCGAAAGCCAACTCAATGATCATGGAATTGCTCGATTTGCTCTCAACGACAACACTCTTCGATTCAAACTCCTTTCAAATGGTGCTGGAGAAGCGCAGGTTGTTCTGCGATCATTTACGATGAGCAACACTCGCCCTGGTCAAACGAAGTTCCGGGAAATCATCCCTGCCGCTCAGCACAGTCGCAATCAGTTCATGCTTTTGTATACCATGTCTAGCGGCCAAGGTTCATCTTTAGCTGTTTTAACAGTTGACTCTCCACAAATTATATTCGCCATCGACCCTGTAATATCACTGCTGGAATTTTTCACCAGCGCATTTAAAAGAGCCAACGACACCGACGTTATCGAAAACGAAGTGACGACAGTAACAAGCGAAAATCATGCCTCCGAAATGAATGAAAATACTTTTGATTTTAGGATTGACCTTCACGATGTATCAATCAGTGTACTGGAAGATGATGTAGACCCATCGTCGCGTGCCATTCGGTTATACATTAGTCAGGTTCTTTTATCCCAACAGGTAAGCATTTATACATTGCATTGAAAACAGAATATAACATACCTTTTAGGGTATCCTTGCTTTGACTGTCGGCCGCCTAGGGATGTCTCTAATGAAAATGGGGAATGCTGCTGATAGTGTGAGATTCTTAGATGACATGGACTTCACATTCTCTCTCGACACTCGTTCGTCCTCTTCTCATCAGATGACTAATATGGAGGTTGTCGCAAAACCAATTGTATTCCGGGCTTCCTATCGTGATATCAACCTCATCTCGTCTATCATCAATAAGGCAATTGAACGATACGGTCAATCCCAGGAATCTTTGAACAAACAGAAGGAGGTAGAGGGCCAACCGAGTCAAGTTGGCCTTCCAGGATCCAAATTGACCCTCCCTTCTGCCCGTGATCAATCGCTTCTACCTTCCGTCGGAAATGCTCGAGTGTTAATGTCGAAGGAGCAGGTGAGTTATCAAGGCTTCGAATTTACGTTTTACGGGATCTGACAAAACACATACAGTTAAAGGGCTCTTTTGATGGATTTAGATTTGTGCTCATCGGAGACTTACATGAGCAACCAATGCTCCACTTGAAAGTCAAACCCTTCATTATCGGAGCCAAAGATTGGTCTGGAGAGGTGCCACTCTATAATCATATCCCACCAATATGATGTATTGACTTGTATGTATAGCTAATTTCTACTGCCACAATCACGACAACAATCACATATTGGAACTTGACTAATTCACATTGGGAACCTCGCACGTATTCTCCTTTGTCTTGGTCATACTCAAACTAACTTCCTCCTGAAGTCATTGACCCGTGGACTTTGACAGTCGCAGTACGTTCCGCCTTTCTCCTCGTTTCACGAAATAACTGATTCCGGCGCAGGTCGCAAGAGAAAGCCCCACGGGAAGCAGTAATTTAACCTTTTCAGCCCGAGAGCGTCTTGATCTCAACATTAGTACCACTTTCATCGAACTTGCCCTAACGACGTTCAACACTTGGAGCAGAGAGGGGCAATTTGTCCTCCAGAAAGCTCGCGGAACTTACGCTCCTTACCGCATACGAAATCAGACTGGAGCACCCATATTTGTATGGTCAGACATTGATAGCGCGTTGACTACCCAAGACATAGAAGCAGTGAAAATTCTGCAAGAACAAGTGATCGATTGGAGATTTGATGATTGGAAAACAATGCGCGAAGTATGTCTTTTCTCGTGGCTTCAGGAATTGCATGACCGAACATATTCTAGCATGTTTCTTCCGGTCAGCATAACATCGGAATACAATTCGCAGAGAAAACGTGGGAACAATTGAGGAGTATTCCTGTTGATCGCGAAGGGGAATTTGTATATTCCTTACGCCCCCGCGCAGACAAGTATCCCAACAGATTGCTATGTGAAGTCAAGGTAGTCGACAATACGAAGATTGTCACTATTCGTTCCACGTACAAAGTGGAAAATTTGACTCTGTATCCGATAGAGCTGATGATTATTGACGAATTAGGGCACCCGGTATACTCTCTCGAGAAAATAGTTCCAAGCCAAGAGTTCTCTCTTCCTATTGAAGCCGTTACAAAGAACCGCATCCGTATCCAACCAGACCGTAAGCTTCAATGAGCTTGCGTAACCGTCACCAAGTCTGCGACTAACGATGAGACTAGAAGGATTTGGATATAAATGGTGTCCTCCAATCCGATGGGAAGATTTGATCTCCAGGAAGAGTTTCACTGTAAAATGCCCTCATGCCGATCCGAAAGAAGCTGCATTCAGATTTCAAGCATGGGTTCAAATGGATGTCACAGAGAGTTCTGCTTCGTGAGCTTCTTCAAGTACATTGAATTTCCTACGTCGATTTAACCCTCTTTTCAGTAAATATCCCAAAATCAATCTGAAGTTACGAGCGCCCTTGGAACTCGAAAATTTACTTCCTTATAATCTAGAATATCGGATATACGACAAAAATACAAACCAAAATTGGAAAAGTTATCTCCGTGAAGGTGGTATCATGCCCGTACACTCAGTCGAATTAGGCCACTTCATCTTGCTCAATGTTGATGTTCAAGATACCGGTCAGTGGAAATCATACCTTCTTTGTGTGTGAGATATCTCACGGCTCCTTAGTCTTCAAACCCAGTGAATTTACTATAATCAACACTGACGGAAACTCTGAATTCGATATTGAAGACACTTTAACATTGCGCGACCAACTGGACAGAAGCCTGGACCTGAAGCTTAATTATGTGTTAGTACTTTAACGAAATCATGAAGCCCAATTTAACTCTTATGACAGCCGTCATCCTGAATCCGGGGGTGCTTTCAAAGTACAAATATACAGCCCTTATATTCTAGTGAACAAGACTGGGTTACCCTTTTCGGTCAAGTCTACTAAGGCAACACGAACAAGTGCCCGAGATTCTGCGGGAGATACACGACCAGGTAAGTAGCTGTCGCGACAATCCGAACGGTATGTTCACACGGCGGTAGAATCTACATCAACTCCGACTCCATTTTGTGAGTAAATTCAGCTCTCAATCAGTCAATTATATTGATCTTGTGTTGCATCAGTACTATCCCATTCCCAAAAACAAGGTCATGAGTTTGTTTTGAAGATTGGTGACTCTGCATGGTCAAAGGTATTTAAACTTTCATGTTTTATACAATAGAATTCTTGTTGATCAGCTGTTTATGAAGCAAATATCATTTGAAGCGCCTGCAGCGGAAACGGAATTAGTTGTTGCTTCCCAGAAGTACAAGGGCGACGAATATCACATAGGCCTCTCGTGGAACGAAGGGACGGGAAAATACAAACTTTCTAAAGTCATTACAGTGGCACCCCGGTTTTTGATCAAGAATTGCCTTGCTCAAACACTCGCTTTTCGTGAACACGGTGTCACCCCTCGAAATCGTTCTTTGATCGATCCTAACCAACGATGCGCCTTTCAGTTGCTACGCTTAGGAAATGAAAAATTGCTGACCATCGCCTATCCTGGTTTGAATGCACAATGGTATACCTTATATCTTCATTTCCTCCTTGCTTGTTCAAAGAATATTTTCAGGTCTCCACCGATCAACATTGAGGACATTGGGTCTGTCCACTTCCGTCTCCCGCGGGCAGGCGACAACCATAGCCATGATTTAATCACGGCCGATGTCCAGATCGAAGGCTCCACAATCTTCGTCTCCTTCAATGTAGCCAAAGAGGACTGGCCATTTGTAGTCGAGAATGAAAGTGACTATTCTCTTGAATTTTTCCAACAGGTAAGTTTAACATGCCGCCCCTTTGACTCAGTGGCTCAACAAAGAATGTCAGGATGAAGGCCGTGACACTCGCGATAAATCTATGGTATATGCTCTGAAGTCCCATATGTCCATGTCATACGCATGGGATTACCCAGCTGCCAGGGACAAGAAACTGGTCATAACAATCGGTGCTGTAAGACGAGTCATTGATATCATGGAAATAGGTGACCTTGTTCCGTTTAAATTCAACGTAAGACACTGTGTCGCCGTATAGAATTTTGAATAACTCCATATTCCTCCAGTACCAGCAAAAATTTCGAGCCGTCTCTTTGGACGTCCGTGCGGATGGCCAGAAACAAATACTGCGCATCACCAACTACAACCCTGAGCAAAGTTTATACAGACCACGTTCCCAGAGAAGCGGTTCCCTGTCAATATCTAGGCAAGATACAATATCGAGCAATGCCGAAGCCTTCGAAGCCGTTACAGAAGAAGTATCAACAAATCTAACAGTTCTCGTTGACCTAGCTGGAGTCGGAATTTCGCTCATGAATAAACGGCTGGTGGAAGTGATATACACGATCATGGACGACATCAAGTTCGAATATACGAACAGCAAGGTCGCTCAGTCAATAAACATGGCTATTGGAACACTGCAAGTCGATAATCAACTGCATGAAGCCATATTCCCCGTCATCTTGCAACCTACGCCCGTCCCGAAGGAATCATCCGGTGTCGCCGCTTTGCCAACTGTACAAGGGTCAATCATTTGGCTGAAGGATCAAGGTGTGCACGGTTTTCAGTAGTGCACCGCCGTACTAAATCCTCTTTTACAGAGCATGGTGTCTTATTCATAAAATACTGTTCAATATTGCTCCAGGCTTTGACTATCGAAGCCGATGAAGATCTTTTGTTTGCGTTATATGATCTTATACAAATCAGGGGAACCTCATGGGAAGAGGGAACAACAGAGTCAGTCAAACAAAATATAAGTGATAAACAGATCCTAAATTTTGCTTCTTATAGTATATTGATCCAGCGTCCACAAGACATCCCCGAACCCAGGCACAACACTGTTGGTCAGGATCTGTATTTTGAAGTCCTCGAACTCCAACCCATCAAGTTATCTTTATCATTTATGAGAACAGAAAGGGTCAATAGCGAAGAAAAGTAGGAGAAATCACCAGAGTCTTGTTCTGCCCTGATCAATCATATATAACAGGTTAAGCGTCAGGAACCCTCTAGCGGTCGTTGTGAACGCTTTGACGATGACCTTGGGTAATGTCAATGACGCCCCCCTAGAAATGAATGCCCTCGCTATCAAGGACATGCGATTGACCATGCCAGAACTCCAAAGTCGGATAACCTATCATTATCGACAAGATGTTTTACGCCAGCTATATCGAATCCTTGGCTCAGCGGATTTCATTGGCAATCCAGTTGGACTTTTTACGAATGTTAGCTCAGGAGTCGCAGATATTTTCTATGAACCCTTCCAAGGTGTCGTCGTACATGGCAATAAGGAACTAGGAATTGGAATTGCCAAAGTAAGTATCATTTATTCTCTTCATTCTATCTCGTTTCAAGGAAATTTTTCAGGGTGCTGCAAGTTTTGTCAAGAAAACGGTATTCGGAGTCAGCGACAGCGTTACGAAGTTCACAAGTAGCTTGGGGAAAGGTTAGTAATCACTTAACTGGAACAAGAAATCACAGCTTTGACCATGGTAGCGCTGAATCCTCAGGGTTATCGGCCGCAACCTTTGACGCCGAATATCAAGCACGACGCCGAATGACACAACGCAGGAACAAGCCCCGTCATGCGATGTTTGTTATTTGTGGCTTTATGCGAGAACTATATGTACTGACACTCTTGTTCAATGAGATACGGTGTCACCGCTGGTGGAGAAGCGTTGGCCAGCAGTGTAACCAGCGCCATGGAAGGCGTTTTCGTAAGAAAATAGACGTCTTGCATTATTGTCTCCAATTCACTGTCTCCTTAGATGAAACCAATTGAAGGCGCCGAATCAGAAGGAGCCTTTGGGTTCTTCAAAGGTGTTGGGAAAGGCTTAGTTGGGTACATGGATTTGATCAACCATAGTGTTGTTCGCATACACTAACCACGAAACCTTCAGAGCGGTCACTAAACCTGTGGTAGGAGTGTTTGATCTAGCTTCCAATGTCTCAGAAGGTGTGTAGCAATCCTGTTATTTATATGTTTCGCTAACATATATCTTCATATAGGAATTCGCAATACAACAACCGTATTCGATAATCCCGACAGAGACCGAATTCGACTGGTAAGTCCTTTTTCCATAATACATAGCATGCTCCCTCTAATTGAAACGTCAGCCACGACTCATACCAGCAGATGGTGTACTTCGCGTTAGCTTCCACTTTTTTTTTATCCTTATAGTCGAGTTAATTCCTGTTCTTTCAGCCTTATTCCTCGCGCGAAGCTCTTGGTCAATCATGGATGAAAGATTTGAATAGCGGAGCCTATCGTGATGAATATTATGTTGCCCACATAAGTTAGTTATTACAATGCCGCTTATTGTTCAGAAACTAGTGCTCAAATTTTCAAACCAACTAGATTCTCCAGGTGGCGACAACGTTGTACTCTTGACGGCCTCCCGGGTGCTGTCATTATGGTTAAAGAAGTTACGGTTAGAATGGGAGCTGCCCTTCACGCAAATTCAAGGCGTCACTGTCGAGGACACAGGCATTCGCTTTGGCCACAAGAATGGGAAGGAGCAAGATAAATTTGCATTTATTCCAGACAAAGCCTCGCAGTCATGGTTCTTCAATCAAGTCGCTTCTGTAGTAAAGTCTTTTAATGCTCGACGAAGAATGGACTCATAGATTTGTCCAGTAACACCCATGTAAAGATATTTCCACAGAAAATTAATTTGACATTGTATAAAGTTGGAAAAGATACACAAAATCAACAAGTAAAACAAATAAATGGTATATCCTGATATCCTAGTATGAATAAAGTTAGATCTGTTTGGTGAGAAGCCGAGATCGAAACGGAGTGGAAACGAGAGGGTCAGGGGTTCCTTCAGACTGGGGGATAACAGCGGTAGCAGTCGATGTGCTGGAAACGCGCTCTCTGCGTGTCTTTGGATGGGCAGAGAGGCGATCTTCTATACTCTCATGTTTGGCGTTCGAGAGTATGATTGTGGCATCATTAATAGTATAATCGTGTTGCCCCTCGAAACTGCCATAGCTCCCTCGAGGACTTGTTGAATAAGCGCTCTGGAAATCAGTGTCGGAATCATCTGTTAAACCAATAACAGGGTTCTTGTTGTGAGAACGCTCAGAAAAATTGGGGGCTATCATGGGCGAGGGCGCTTGCTCGGGAGTACTCTGACCATCTCCACTAACGTCTAGGAAGGATGAGCGGGTTGGGGTTTGATCGGCTGATGATAACTTTGTGTTCCTTTGAGGTAGAGGTTGGGCATGTTCCTCGGCTTTTTTGATCGCCAAATTAGGATACGTGGAAGAGGCGGTCCCGCTCCGCGTTCGTGGTCTAGATGTAGCTTTGGTAGATTGCTCTTCAGAGCGGCGAGGTTTGCTTCGAGAACGCCGAGAATAGGTAGAGACTTCTGAAAGATCTTCTTCACCACTACCCTTAGTGGAGCGGGCGCGACCTTTTGTGATACGGCGGTCAGAAGCGAGGGCAGATTCAAGCTTCCTCAGACTTTTAGACAGATTGCAGAGGTAACTGGGCGGTGCTGAGCTCACCTTCTGCTGAATTTCAAGAACTTTTTGAGCTATGTTGTCACTTTTTTGACTGATGCCTTCATCTACAGCCGTCATCCCATCCTGAGGAGCATCAACATCCGAAAATGAGAACCTTTTTGTTCTTGCTACTGGGTCCTCTTCATCAGCTTCAATTATTGTGTCCGTCGATAAATCCGTTTTGTCCCGGGAAAGAATTTCGCCATCTTCCATCGCTTCAATATCTTCGCCGTAAGATTCAGCGAGAGTGGATTCTGTTCCGAATGATCGAAGATGCCTAGTCTTGCCAGCGTCACTTGTTCTTCGAGATCGGGTACCAGACACGTTAGAAAGCCGACTCTGAGGTCGTGAGCTTCCATAGTCCGAATCATCGATCTCGACTGCCATAGACGCCAATGCTCGTTCAATTTGAGCCTCAACTTCGGCCACCATTTCCGCGCGCTCCTCTTCCATCTTGTCCATGGTTTCTTTCATTCGCTGTAATTCCAGCATGGCTTCTTGTTGGGCTTGTTCAGTCTCCCGTAATTCTAAAAAAAACAGGTAAGTGAATTGTAGAATGATGGTCCGAATATGAACGCACGGGTTTGAAGCTTTGTCTTTTCAACTGCGGTAAGAGTAACAAGACCAGATAGACGCTTAGTTTCTCTTTGTTCCTTGTTGATCTTCGAACGCAGTTGATTGGCTTCGACGCTGAGCTTCTCGGCATATTGTTCAAATGTGACAAACTTGTCCCTCCAGAGATCAGATTCAGTCATCAGGAAGTTGAGACGACGGGACAGGCGGCCGATCTTAGTCTCCAGGTCATCCCGTGCATCGACAAACGCAGTTGCGCGTTTACGGATGGAGTGCTGGATGAGTTGTTCCGCGGCAGTCAATTGAGGAGGCCGTTTTGCTGTCCCAAACAAGCTCATTCGTTTTAAGAAAGAAGGTTTCTTGAACTATCCTAGTGGTGAGAAAGAAATTTATAGACCAATTTCAACCAGTTACCTTGTCTGCGAGGACGCTGTCGAAAGCCTGAATGATGCGTGTGGAATGCCACCATTCGGGAGGTTTAATCTGATCTGCGACAGCGGCTAATGAGGCACCACGCTTGGATTGGATCTTGCATACGGGTCGAAATCTGCCACCAGGGAAAGCTTCCTTCAATTCGCTATAGAAAGGATGTCAACAAACGAGAATTGATTGTACGAATTCAGCACACCTTGGAACAGAGTGGTCCGGATGATAATGTGATTCGAAAGCTGCCAAAAGTCGTTGACGATATTTCTCGCGTTGCTGCTTGACAGAAACAACATTGGGAGGAGGTGATGGACAGCTCCTGTCAAGTTTCGTCAGAAGAATGTTTTGTAGCTTGTGGGGAAACAGTGTATATAACATACAGATAGTTAATATCCCTATTTTTGGTGCGAAATGCTATCAGTCAAAATGCGAGTCACAGAAATGCCCGAATACTCACAGATCGCATACGCAAACCTCAGGAGCAGGCCTAATACTGTAACGGGCTTCGGTAGCCAGTCCCATAATCCACGGACCTGGGTCATCAATATAAATCTTGGCGTCTCGAGAATGAACCGCTGGTAACGCTATTCCATTCCAGCCACGAAGTTCCACTAGGTATTTGATTGTGGAAACCGCGATCTGGAGAGCAAGTACATCAACATCAAGCATGACGGACTAAATCAGGAGTCATACTCCAAGCATAGCCGGGTATCTTGAAAAGAAGAGGATCCTTCCGGTTGGGGCGAGAGCGATCTATGACAAATAGTTCAATATGTGCACATTAAAATACAACACTTTTTAACACTTACCTCGCATATAGAAAGAATGTTATCAATATTCAAGCATTTGAATAAGGGCCACATTGTGAAGTTGATATCGACCAAGCCACGACCGAAATCAAGGCCACCAGGGAAGCGAGCGATCACTTCCAGATTGGAATCACTACCGTCGGTCTTTGGGCTGGCATCAAGTTTGATTAAATCTCCAGCGCGAGGAGCTGGGTGAGCGAGAATCTTAGATATTTGAAGGGAATGTGATTGCACATCCTTAGAGAAACGAGCCCATGATAGAGTCAGATAGTCTCTCATTAAGTCGTATACTGGATGTCTGGAAACAAGAGCTGGAAACATAAAAATCAGCGAGAATCTCTTGATTCAAGGCATAAACCTACTTAATGCGTAAGGTAGCCAAAATACGGTATCGCCAGGTAAAAATAATGTGCTTTCGCCAGGGCCATTACCGATAGTGCTGGCGACTTCATAGTCGCTTTCGCTCATAGCGCCGTCGGCTTCTGTTTCGGCATCAGTCTCCGTTTCAGCCCAAGGGCCTCGAGAGTTCCTCTTGGCGGTGCGTCGAGCTTGGGCAGCAGGGTCTTGAGTATCACTGGCAGACCCTGACATATCTGACCTCAGACTTTTCAGGCGGGACGCAACCACGGACTGTGCTGATTCCTTGCGTGACCTGCCGGCCTCGAGCGTGCGTCGAATGGCGTTGCTACGCTCTGCATCTGCATGAGACCAAACGGTCAAACACACGCCGTAATACGCAACTGTATTACTGATAGAAGGGTTCATATCATTTGAGGCACCACCTCCTACACCCGCAGGTGTGGACGAGCTATGACCTAGCATACTTGGAGGGCCAAGATAAGCAGAAGAGGGGCGAGCGAAGGGGTCATCGCTGTAGGGGTACGAGAATGTGGCGGCAGAGGATCGGTTGTCTGCATGGGAAAGTACAGATGCTCTGAGGAGATCACCGGAAGGGGTAGGGGCGAGTGGTGTATTAGGAGCTGGAAGATTGAAAGTGAATGTGTGAATGGTTGATGCAGGTTGGAGCGTGGAAGCGATGACCTCGACCTCGCGTGTAAATGAGAGCTACAGGGGTAAGGTGAGCCATTGATCTTGACTTGTAAATTTCTCAAGAAATTATCATTACTCACTTTGAGCGCCTTGGACAGCATTTTCCCGACCTCTTGTTTGCTGAGGGCGCCAGCTCCTTTCAAGACTTCCTCAGCCTTATTTCCACGTTTCTTCTTCACTCCTCCGCCTGCACCAGGGCTTACTGTACTGCCAAGAACCTCGGGCCGCCACCAACGACTAACGGCACTATCGCTGTGGTGCAGACCCAGAACTGAATCAGGGTCTGCGAGGGTCCATGTGTGAGGAGATTTGGGCAAGCCAGAGACAACGTAGAGGGAGGTGAGAGGGAGGGTTGGAACATGGGAAGCCGCAGGGGGTATCTCGCGAAGCGAGCGGCTCGACATAATGGAATTGCGGGCAGAAGCAGGAATAGGCTCCATACTTCTGCGATGCCTGATACCCAGAATCCGCGAAGCCTTGTCGGGTCGAGTAGGGGCAAGGGCGTTGGGACTGGAAATGGCAGGAGTGACCACTGTGATATAGTCTAGTTCATCTGCGAGGCCGGCGTCGATGTCAGAGGTAGCAGAGAGGGCAGCGGGTGTTGTGGGTGAAGACTGAAGGCTATTTTGGAGAGAAATGTTGATGATCGGAGGATTGACTTCGCTAGTGCCTGAACTCGTCGTCTCTGGTTTCCTTGACTCCAATTTCGCGGGCGGTTTGTGGCCGTTTGCAGTACGCGCTTTCCTCGCATTGTTTAGCGACTGGTCTGAAAAGCGAGATTTCACAATTCTGTCGGAGGGGGTGGGGCTCGCAGCTACGGCGGTCGCGGGGACGCCTGGTCTTCTATTTGAAGACGCCATGGGGAGAAAGTTAAGAAAGTATTGAGGGAAGATAAAGAACGTGTGTTTGTATGGGGCGGAGGATTAGAGCATCGCTGGCAG
Source organism: Pholiota microspora (assembly GCA_003314615.1). Lineage (NCBI taxonomy): Eukaryota > Fungi > Basidiomycota > Agaricomycetes > Agaricales > Strophariaceae > Pholiota > Pholiota microspora. The sequence continues at coordinate 18,282 of QFFD01000043.1, forward strand.
AGGGGAGAAGATGGTGTTTTTATTAACCCAGTGTTTTTTTACGGTAAGTCAGTGGGTCCCAAACACATATCAGCTCAGGGTTCTCGGTTCTGCCCTTATTTTGATTCCGGACCCCCTGGGAGCTGCTAATAGAATATATACGCGCCGATACAGGTTCTGAGACTGAGCATGGCATATAAATATTCTACTCGTGTTCGGTATGTTCTGCGCGATGATCTAGGCAGAATAATTACCGTATAACCTCGCAGAAGGAAAGACAACGGGCGTTGGGGGGGTATAGGGACACGATCACATGACCAGCCAAATCGAGATTGCTTGATCAACGAAACGTGGGATAATTAGGCACTACTTGGCACTTGCCGTAAGTATTCCAGAATACAGCAGAATACCCAATCAGACGGAAACGTGTAGCATAGCACAGCACGTAAGTACACAAGATACCCTCGTATTTTTGTACAATTAAGGTCACGCACGTACTCGAAAACTGTATCTACCCCTTGACTAGAATTGCATCGCTCATTCCTACCTTAGCCTAACGATGCAGATCTCTGTGTACAACTCCGTCGGAACGTCATTCAAATAAAATGAGACGATACCTTGGCAACTAGACTATCCCAAATGCAATCGAAGAATGCACGACACCAGACAAAGCTTCAAGTGTCTTTCCAAGTGCTACCCACACTTGGTCGATTGAGGAGTACGCCTGAGTACGCACATATGTATGCAAAGTGTTTAGAATTCTGGAATTTACGCCGATTGATTCATCGGTAAAGCCAACGTGGTGTTCATTTGACGGTATTTATAGCGAACCGAGGCAGAAACATTTTCCCCAGCTTGGTTGTGCTCATACAAGTACACAAGTACACAAGTACAACACAAGCAATTAGTTCACACTGGGTGACTTTCCATAACACTTGTTATTCAAGTTATCCTGATATTTCGTTAAGCGATGTCAGTCGGAGTTTGATTAGTGAATATTTAGATACCCATAACGTCTGGTACAAAAACAGGAAGTCAATATCTTGAATATGATGTGCCATGTGCATTGTTACACACTCTCTGACTCTTTAGCCCTCGTCTCGAGCCTTCATGGCCTCAAAAACAGTTGCATACTCAACGTATCCCATGAAGAAGCACATAACACAGTTCAGCATAGCATTTGCCGAACCACATGCTGAGGGCGGCGCACCGCGCTGTGCCCAAAACCAGCAATATTGTAACGCCGTGGTACTGGAGAGGTTTGTACGACACGCGTCATTCCATTCTTACTCACATATTGTTCAAGGATGATGTGTCATACCCCCCATTTGTTATGGAGTCTCTTGGATGCACCAGTGGTAGTGAAGTAGCGAACACATTGAGAGAGGTGGACGAGCGCGCCGCTTGGCAAGGGAAAGTAAGCGATGATGCCGCTGTCCTAAAATGGACATAGTGACAGATTCTGACGTTTCAACATTTGGAAGAGGGGGGGGGGTAGGCCTCTTCTAAATTTAAGGTTTAGAAACGTCAAACGGTTTTCAAGGTGACTGATCGGAGGTTTTACCATCAGCGGCACGTCGGCAAAAGCGTTTATTCTTATGTTTATTGGTTTAGGTATTCAAGTTAGCGTTACGGAAAGTCACCCACTGTACCATTTCGATTGATTCGGCCAGGGGTGGGACGCGTGACGCAGATGGCTGAATTTTTGAATTCGGCCAGCCAGCCAGCGGCCTGTGACATGCCCAAGATTTGGTCCAAAAAAATTTAGCCACTGCCAAATTTCGAATTTTAAGCACCCCCGTAGGAGAAGAAAAAGTTTAAGAATATTCGGCCGGTTTTTGAGCACTGGCCAGAGTCGGTGTGACATGGGACATGGGACCGATTTCGGCCATAGCCACATGCCGTGTGACGCGTGACGGCCGAATCGATCGAAATGGTACAGTACAGCGACTTATAAGTTCTTGCATCTAATCCTGATGACTTACTTCAGTACTTTAGATTCTAAATTATAATGTAGTATATATACATCGAACCTATATTCAGTCCTTGTTCATAAATATTTCCCTCAGCCAATGCCATCGCTCCCTTCCATGACTACTGTCTAGCTGAGCATGCTCGCGCGCCTCAATGAGGTCCGTGATGTTCACATTTCCTCCACCTGCCTCTGAGTCTCCGATAACACGACCACCATGTGGGACACGAGCGCTTCCCTCGCTTACAGTTCGCCTTCTTTCTCGGACGCTCTCAACGACCTCATTGCCTACGTCAGCAAACGATAGTTGCATCCCAGTAAGCCGACGGCGCCTCTCAAGCGGCAGGATGGTGAATCCTGGGCTGAGAGGTGACAGACCAATTTGAAATCCGGTGCTTAGCGTAGACACAGTTCCGATGGAAGATGAGTTGGGCAACAACGATGCGTTGGGGTGAGGATAGGACATATTTCTTGAGCGTGTAGAAGCATCATATGTAGGTTGGCGGACTGTTGGAGCGCGAGGACAGGAGTAGAGCTGTGTTTCCGCACGCTTGCGGTTACTCAGAGGGAATATGGAGCTCTGAGTTAATCTCTCGCCAGTAGACTTAAGATCAATGCCAATCGATGGTGGAGGCGGTGAGGTGGAGGGCAGATTGGATTCGGAGCGCGTTTCGCGGTCCATTCGGACAGGTCCAACTTCTGGCCGCTTTTGACGACTTCTGACTGTTGAATGTGGTACCATCATCGTATCCTCATCTTCATTGCCCTCCGTTGCAGGATATATTGCGAGGTCATCTCCCGGCAAATTCAAGCTCCCCTCTTCAGTCCATGGTCTCATATCAACTCCACCGCCACCAGGTTGTATGCTCACAACCCAAACACCACATAACAAAATGAAGATACCAAGGCTGACAAGCCCAAGATGCAGAGGAGGAATGAGAGAAAATTGGTTGAAGTACACCAGTCCGTTGATAATAGACGAAAGATTGTAGAAGCAGAATGCCGCTATCCTCAAGATTAACATTGTCATTATTGATGCCTGAATAAGAACACTCACAAGGGCAAACCAAAGTCGGATCGGCCAGGACGAGAGCCTTATGAAGATACCACAGTTGGAGAAGAGCGAATATGATCAACCCAAGAATTAGGACCCAGGATTCCCATCGCCAAAATTGATTCTTTCCGCCCACAGTGAGAATGAGCAGCTCAACACCACTTTTTGCGAAAAGTAAGCACATTCCGGATATAATGCCCGAAAATGAAGCATAAGAGATCGCTAAGAGGAGACGAGTGCGGTTGGCTGTTCGCGAAGATTCGCCGACTTGGATGGCCTTCGCAGCCAAGCTGTCTGGAGGCATTGATGTCCCGTATTTTCCGTCAAGGAGGGGAGTGCACTCCGAAGCTGGAACCATATCATCGATGTGTCCAGAGCTACTGTTGGCCAATTCGACGTTGTGCGTAGGAAGATCAATGATCGACGGCGAAAGGTCGATAGATGACGAATCAGAAGCAGCTAGTTTTGGTAACTTTCTAGAGAAAGAATATTCCATTATATGGGTCTGCAGAAATTACTTTATTATGGATATATTGATAATAAAAGCCTCTTGATAGGACTTACGATGAGTAGACAAACGAAAACCATGAAGCCCAGGACGGAGAAGTAAACAATGAAAGTCGGACGTCTAAAGAGTTGCAGTAAGTCTTCAAGTGACCGTGTCTGCTCTGGAACAATGCCAAAGAAGGCGATCATAATTGCTCCACCAGCAATGAGGATAGTGCCCAATATCATCCATGGGGAGAACTCGTCACCCAATAAGAACCGAGCAAAGAATGCGTTCCAAAGGAGTGACACGGCTCCTAGAGGCGCAAGAATAACGACAGGAAGAGATGCGATTTGAACGAAGGAGCCCAATATGTTGGAGGAGATGAATATGAGGAATCCAAGTAGCCATAGACTATATGCTGGGTATGAGCATGTATACGGTAGTGAAAGTGAAATCAGACGAACGGTCTGCGGTGTTCTACACGTTGACGGTGTTCTGGCAATGTTTGATTTAGCACATGGCTCTTGCGTTGGATAGTCAGCCCGAGAGACTGGACGAAGGAGGCAAGCAAGCCGATGATGATTCCGAGGGGTATGGACAGTCGGTTGTCGACCATGGATATGCCGACTGAAAGAACAGATATGTGGTAGATAGAGTGTTCAGATCCTCATTGACGAGGATGGCTGGAAACTGGAAGGACGGAAGCTAAAAGATGCGCCAGGTCCTGCCACTGGAAACAGCACGTGCTTGTCTCGTACAGAATGCAGATCAATTGGACGTCATCGGATTCAAACGCTCGTAGTGCAGGTTTGTTATAATTATGTTAGTAACATTGAGTATATATCACACGTTAATAACATATCTCACAAGAGGGGTCGAAAAGTCGATGTGATTTACTGTTAGATATTCATGGATAATTCTGATTGATGCTGAGCCCATAAAGACCATGAGCCCTCTCGAAAAAGAGAATCCATCCACTAATTTCACTTCAAAATGCTCTTGGATTTTCAGGAAACTTTTCTGCTTGACATCTATGATATGTTAGATATGAAAATTTTGTTATTAACACTGCGAGATTCGTGTTACATAAGCGCAATAAATAACAATATCTAACAAGGCAGATCCCCCCCGGAATATATCACGTGACATGGCGAAAATAATTTCTAACCCTGCACTCAACGCTCGCACCGACTTGGAGGCAACTTATAGGACGATTGGATTTTCAGCTGCAGTACGAGATCGACGTCTGCAGCGTCTGCCACTCATCGTCGCCCGCAATGCTAGTCTAGGCCGCGCGCGTAATGAAATACAAACGGGCCGGGCTCATTGTACTGGATATAGCATGATCCTACGTATGACATCAATAACGAGAACATTCTCAGTGGATCGAGACATGCAAGGGTGAGACTAGAACACTCTCAACATCTCTCCGCCCGTCCCTCTCCTTTTACAAATTCCTCATCAGTATACTATATAACCCTTCTCGCAAACAGTACTTTCCCTTCATATCTCAATCATGACAAGCAATATGGAATTTACCGACAAAACACAACAGTCCCTTGCTGAAGCTATACAGCTTGCGAAGGACTATGCCAACGCCCAAGGTATGTTGTTTCTCAGTATTTCTTTCTGCGATATGCTGAACTTCTTCAATAGTGCATCCTGCTCATCTTGGATTTGTCTTACTCAACGAAGGAGGCTCGACCGAAGCTTCTTCAGGCGCCCCTCAATCCGGAGGTGCCCCGCTCTTCGCGTCAGTCGTATCGAAAGCTGGCGGTGATCCAGTAAGTTTCAAATCTAAGTCATTGAAGCTTTTCACGCTCACAAATTTATAGGCGGCTCTCAAACGCGCCATGCAGAAGCTCATCGTTCGTCTCCCAACACAGAGTCCTCCGCCTGATGAGACGTCGCTCTCTTCTGCTGCCATGAAAGTGCTTCGGGAGGCCCATAACCTCCAGAAAACCATGCACGACTCTTATATCGCCCAAGATCACATCCTTCTCGCGCTTATCCAAGACCCTTCAATAGCAGCCGTGTTGAAAGAGATTAATTTAACGGAAGCTACTCTCAAAACCGCTATCGAGCAAATTCGCGGAAACAGACGGGTTGAATCCAAGACAGCAGAACAAGGTTTTGATGCGCTGCAAAAATATGCCGTGGATCTTACCGCTCTAGCAGAAGAAGGAAAAATAGACCCAGTCATCGGCCGAGATAATGAAATCCGACGCGCCATTCGAATTCTATGCCGAAGGTATGCTTCCACAAGTTAGTCAATCAGAGGTTTTGAACTGACGTTATTGGTCTAGGACAAAGAATAACCCTGTCCTCATTGGTGAACCTGGTGTAGGAAAGACGGCCATAGCTGAAGGTCTTGCCCAGCGAATTGTGAAGCGAGATGTTCCAGCCAGTCTCCTTGCTCGCCTCTATTCCCTAGACATGGGTGCTCTTATGGCAGGCGCTAAATACAAGGGCGAATACGAAGAACGTATCAAGTCGGTACTCAACGAAGTCGAGAAGGCTGCTGAAGATGGCGGCCCAGGGATCATCCTTTTCATTGATGAATTGCACCTTATCATGGCTGGCCGTGGCGCCGAAGGTGGTGGTATGGACGCCGGCAACTTGTTCAAGCCCCTTCTTGCTCGTGGCAAACTGCGCTGTATTGGAGCAACAACACTTTCGGAATACCGTAAATATATCGAAACTGATCCCGCTTTGGAACGTCGATTCGCGCAAGTCATCGTCAACGAGCCTACTGTAATGGAGACGATCAGTATCCTTCGTGGTATTCGCGAGAAGTACGAAGTCCACCACGGTGTTCGCATCCTTGATGGTGCACTCATCAGCGCTGCAACCCTCGCACATCGATACCTGACATCGCGACGCCTTCCGGATTCTGCCATTGATTTGGTAGATGAAGCCTGCGCAAGGTAAGTTTCCATCTACTTTATAGCTCTATCTACTTTGCTCATTTTGAGGTAGCGTCCGGGTCACTCGCGAGACTGAACCAGAGGCAATTGATAAACTTCAACGCAAGAAACTCGAATTAGAAGTCGAAATACACGCCCTTGAACGCGAAAAGGATGCTGCCAGTAAGGAGCGTCTACAATTGGCCCGCAAAGCAATTGCGGAAGTCGAAGAACAGTTGCAGCCTCTCAAAGCCATCTACGAAAATGAGAAGAGTCGAGGAGAAGAGATTAATCAAGTTCGCAGGAAGATGGATGAGCTTAAGGCTAAAGCCGAGGAAGCTGAACGACGGTATGTTTAAATGAAGATATCCCAACTCTATAACTGACTTATCGAACAGATACGATCTTGCAACAGCGTCCGATATTCGGTATTACGCCATGCCTGATCTTCAAACGCGCCTTGAGAAGCTCGAAGCCAAGAAAGCAGCCGAAGACGCAGCTGCTGGTGGCGGAACTGATACTGTGTCGCCAGAACAAATTGCTGAAATTGTCGCGAAGTGGACCAACATTCCCGTTACTCGCCTGGTGACCACCGAGAGGGAAAAGTTGTTGCGCATGGAGAAAGTTCTGGCCGAATCAGTTGTCGGACAGATAGATGCAGTTAAGGCGGTTGCCAATGCTGTTCGCCTTTCTCGTAGTGGGCTTTCAAATCCTAATCGGCCAATCGCCAGTTTCCTTATGGCAGGGCCATCGGGTACTGGTAAAACGCTCATGGCAAAGACGGTAAGGTTTATATAAAATCGCATTATATTTTTCTTGCTGACATGTTGTTTCTCAGCTTGCTACAGTGTTGTTCGACTCTCCAGATACAATGATTCGCATTGACGGTTCCGAGTACTCAGAAAAGCACTCGATATCACGCTTGATTGGCTCCCCTCCAGGATATGTTGGATACGATGCAGGAGGTCAACTCACTGAATACATCCGTCGCAAACCCTATTCTATCATACTAATTGACGAAATTGAAAAAGCATGCCGCGAATTCGTCACATTATTCCTACAAGTCCTCGATGACGGTCGCTTGACTGACGGACAGGGTCGTATTGTGGACATGCGGAATACCGTTATCATGATGACGTCCAACCTGGGTGCCGCATATCTGAACGAAATGGAAGAAGGGCCTGTCACACCTCAGACAAAGAGTCTTGTCATGGGTGCCATTCAAGCCCATTTCCCACCAGAATTTATCAACCGTATCGATGACATTGTAATTTTCGTGAGTGTTCATCTCTTCTTCATTGACAAGTTAGCTCAAGTATAAGGATTTATAGCGCGCATTGTCTCACAAAGATATCCTTAAAATTGTCGACATACGTCTCAAAGAAGTCAACGAGCGTCTTGCTGAGCGCAAAATCAAACTCAACCTCGACGCAGAAAGTAAAAATTATCTTATGTCGATTGGATATTCGCCCGCATATGGTGCCCGTCCATTGAATCGTGCCATCCAAAGCGAATTGTTAAATCCGCTATCTGTACTCATTCTCTCTGGACAAGTGTTGGACGGGGAGGTGGTGCAAGTGCGATTCGATGGACCACATAACCGTCTCAACATTATTCCTAATCACGAAGGCTCTGGAATGGATGTCGACGACCTCGACGACGACGACGACGACATTGAAATCGAAGAGATGGATTAAATGTCTCGTTTGTATGAAATAATGGCTGCTGACGATAGACTTTGAAAGCTTCGAACTGTATTTGCATAGGCCTGATTGTAGAGTATCACACAAATTTCAATTGTAATTGTAGTTTACACAATACGTATACTTCCGGTATTGACATTTCTTGAGCGCATATTTACCTTTCCCAATTTCTACGCTTTCTGTTCTGTAAGGCCTGCTCGTTTTGCATGCGTGTCGAGCGAACGGATCGAAGCGGATTTAGATTCCCGAAAAGGAAAGCGGATTGGGTGCGTTTGTTGCCCATCTAAGTTTGTCTTGACCATACACCATGCTCAGTCGTCGCGCTCTTCCACGTCTTTACAATGCAGTGAAGACCATCACACGCTCGACGTCGAGTTCTACCTCTACAGCTTCCCTCAGGGCCAACAACGCGGCGATTCTCAACAAGAAGGATCAGCCAGTGACTTTCCAACAAGCACCTAACTACCCCACCACTTGGTCTACAAGTCAGGCTCCCCGCCCCGGCCCCGGATCTGGTCCGCGTTTTGAACAAACAGACATGTCTTTGCAACCTGGTCCGTTGAGCGCAATGGAGCTCATTTCTGAAGAGCCTATACGCCTTGTACAAGGACGGAAAGCGGTTTGCGACGGAGGTACGTATCATTGCATTGCGCTCACCAACGTACTTGGGCCATGTTTTGTCAGTTCTCTAATTGATTTGTAACTTGGCGCTTTCGGAAATCAGGAGGAGGTCCATTGGGTCACCCAAAAATCTACATCAACCTGGTATGTACAAGACGATGCTTCATGCCTTTTCGTAAATTTGTATGAGTATCTCATTTATACTTATCCCGTAGGATCAACCTGGTCCTCGTGCATGCGGGTGAGTAAATCTCATCACTTTTCCAACCACAGCTGCTGAGTAAATCCTGTGTGATTTTGTTTCTGTAACAAGATACTGGTGAGCTCAACTTCTTCATGCTAATTATTGTCAAATCAGTTTAACCTATCACAACTTCGTTCGATCCAGTGGTGTCCGCTTTGAACAAGATCCCCACCATCACCATTAATAGTTGTCGCAATGTACAATTACATGCTTCTGTGATATGGAACAATAAACTAGACTTCAAAGTTACTACTAGAGATGCTCAGATATAGCATGGAAGCCATCCGAATGGAGCGTCAGATCATCCAGCTCTCCAACGTTATCGTTTGCTGGAAAGCATAAAAATACATATTGTGTCTACTACTATAAGTAGTTTCCGGCTTTGAGTAGTGCAACTATGGAAAAGTAAAGTATGATACGAGTGAAGAACGACGAATTACTGAGAATACGAAAACAGAGGTAAAATCAATGGTTCAGTGTGTGTGTACGCCGTTGTTACAACCTCCTGGGTACAGTGGGCAAATGAATGATGAGTGAAAAGAAAATGGAACAATGACTGTGGTAATTGTGACAGACCCGAGGAACTAAGGACTAAAAGAGACAATAAATGAACAGAGAAACAACCAAGTGAGTGTGTCTAGCAGATGATCAAGCATCTTCTGGTGTGGTGAAAATCATGGGCGAAAGGGGGGGAAGCTCTCCACCTGCTGATGCTTCCAATTCGGCAAAGGAAGGCAGGATATTAGGCGATGGTATTCGGTCACCAGTCGGAGGTGGCGGTAGTGGAGGCGGAGGTATTGGAGGCTGCGTGCATGGGATCATTAGGTACAAAATTCTACATACGCCCCATTGTTAACTCACCACTTTGAACATAGGGTTGATGACCGACTTGGCCGACTTCGGTGTATGCCCTGTACTGGGCGGATATCCATAAGAGCTTGGGGGGTGGCCATACGGACTGGAGGGAAGAGGAGAGTGCCCATTGAGATCTAGCGGACTATGAGGGGCATTGTAGTTTGGATGATATGCCGGATTGTGGGATATATAAGGAGAAGTTTGAGTCCGTGCGAGGTCTTCCTTATGTTGCTGCACTTTGATCCACGGGGGAGAGGGTGACAGTGAAGGGGACATGGTCGGGGAGAGCGAGAGCAGTTGCAATGGCGGAGGGGATAGACTACCTGACAAATGTGTTGTGACCGAAGCTTGGGTATGAAAGTCGTGCGCTAATTGGCCGTCAAGAGAAAAAGAATTGGAAGAGCGTGCAGAGGGAGGAAAATCATCGAATGATGTGCGCAATGAAGATCGCGAGGTCATTCTACTCAGGCTGAGGTTATACAGACTCGAACGACCATGTAATCGTGAAGGTCCTGGATCACTGCGATCACTGTCGACAGTGGCAAAAGATATGGAAGACATCCGACTGAGACTACGAACATCCGATGAAGACATTGAATGGTCGTCGTCACCTTCCCGCCGGCGGGCCTTAGAAAAGCGCTCTGATCTCCGGTCCACAGGTAAAAGGTGGGAATCGGATGGCTTCATATAGTGCGCTGCAGCAGCGCCGATAGTATTTGACTTCGCAGCATTGGAACCATTATTTTGGTCATGTCTGACAGGGCCAGAAGCAGGCTGTTTTCCTTTCGATTCCATGACGCCCAAGCGCTGCTCGGGACCAGGAGTCCACTCGATATCAGCAGCACCATTGTCTAATAGGATCAATTGACGTTTCGACATAACTGTTCTCGCCATCTCCCGTTGATTCTGCTCAGCCAGCCTGCGTTTCTCGATTTCCGCTTCGTGATGCAGACGTTGGGCTTCTTTCTTGTTCATCTTCTTGGCATCACGTGCATCCTGGACAGGTTCCCGAATAGGTGAAGAGTCTCGCAAGGATCTGCTGTCCGTGCTGGATGACTGGGTCCGTTTTCTTGACGTGAACGTCACGGCAGGACTGACTTCGTCTACGGGTGGAAGAGTGTTGTGGTGATGTGATTTGTCGCCCCCGAACATATGAAGATGCCATTTCCCGTTCTTGCCAAACGTCGAAGAAAGAACCCCACGCTTCCCTCCCGACTTGTTCGTGTGAGCATGGGTATTAACAGTGTCTTGTACAGGTTCTGCAGGCCGCGGAGGATCTTGAGCCATGGGAGAATCAGGAAGTTCGGTAACATGGCCGTTGACATGTTGAGATGGGTGTGATTGATCGTGCGGAGGAATACCATCCATTGGATAATCGGTCTGCGAATCAGACCAATTCCCGTGTGGCGGCGGATGTCGATATTCATTATGCGCGACAATAGGTGACGAAAAGTGGGACTGATGCGCAGGAATAGGATAAGGTATATGAGGAGTAATAGAAGCATTGGGATATTGCTGTGGATTGTGTAAATTCTGAGCAGAATGCGAATGTGAGGGTGGAACAATACGAGGTGGGGACACTAATGATGGATGTGAATGGGATCCGTTGATATGCGATGCCGTGGATGGAATAGGTGTTATCGATGGGTGGGAAGTCGAAGCTTGTAGGCCAGATGGGAAAGGAATGTCATTGCGGGGTAGTGTTTCTTGCAAATACGGATGCGCAAGACATTGTCGGCTTGTCAACCGTTGGTCAGGGTCATATCTCAGAAGGTTCCGAATGCAGTGGATCAATGACCTTGGAACTGACTCGCCAAATAGAGCGTCGAATTCTTTGGGTATATGCTGTATGAATGCGTCAGAATAGGTGGATGTATGCTGTATTGGACACGCACCTTCGGAAATTCGAAGCCAATGGCTGCAGCAAGATGGTTTCCCCTGACCCATGGGCCTCCACCAATTTGTATGCCATTGGTATCAAAACCGTAGCTATCTGAGGGATCACCAAGGATTTCACAAATCTTCTTCACCTGGTCTGCCTGATCTTGTCCCGGAAAAAGCGGGCGCAGGTTGACGAGCTCTGCCATGATAGTACCAAATGCCCACATGTCAACGGGATTGGAATAATCGCGACTAAACAATAGGACCTCCGGTGCTCTGTACCATCGTGTTGACACATATTCGGTATATGGAGGGGCGCTGTTCGTTTCTCTTGCCAGACCGAAGTCAGCCAGCTTGATTATAGCAATTACGTCCTTCTCCTTCGGCGCGTTGGGAGGGGCGACGGGTGATACAGGTGTATAATCAAAGATTCCAGTGGTTGTGACTAGGACGTTCTCTGGTTTCATATCACGATGGAAGTAGCCGTGCGCATGGATGTGATCAAGCCCTAGAACGATTTGTTGGAAGATTGAGGAGACAAGGCCGCCAGCAAGAGAGCGACCCTTGCGGGTTTTGATAAGATGGTAGAGATTGCCCTCCATGGACTCAAAGACGAAGTAGAGCTCCTTGGTATCCGGTAGGACGAAGAAGTCATACAAAGGGATGATGTTGGGATGGAAGGGAATGGCGCGGAGAGACTTTTGGGGGCAGATGGATGGTCAGCGAACGCGGGGACGAGAGAAGCTCGTGCAGCGCACCTCCAGTTCTTTGTTCCTCTTGCACTCATCCCAGCCTCCCTCCCACCTCTTCTTCATGAGCTTGACTGCTACCAGTCTCTTGCCTGCGTACTGGGGCCGCGCACTGGCGGCACACTGCATGGGGGACAACGGGGTGCCGGGCGGAAGCGTACCATGCCAATCGCAGAGCCACACGGTGCCAAACGAGCCATTTCCGAGAACCTTGATGGGGGTGTAGGAGCGCGTCGAGGCTGGGATGGGTCAGCAGGGTCAGCAGGAGGGCAGGGGGGACATACTGGTGTTGGAGTCGCCGACGACGAGACGGTTGTTCTGGATGGCGACGCTGGGGATGCCGACGACGGTGACGGTGTTTGGGGTCTTTGTCTGGGGGCGGGGCTGGGTGTTTTGTACATGGCCATCTGGGGGAATGAGCATGGGGCGGGGCGTTGTGCGGGGAGCTCACCTTGCATTGGGCCGTCGGAATGGGGTGGAGGGGTCAGTGGGACATAGAAAGAAATAAAGATAGTGGCTCGCTGGCGGGGAGAGCGACGACTTAGCGAGAGAAGCCTGGCACAAGGCTGAAAAAAAGAAGACGTCCGAGTAGCAAGTCGCTTCATTCCCAATCCGGTCTCGCTGCGTCCGATCGGCTGGGTGGATCTCGCCAAATCATTTCTTACATCAATACATATTCTGCCTAATACGGAACCTCGTGGAACAGCTTCGACACACTCTCGCCGTAGTGGCTCCTCCGTATCACCTCCCCCAGCACCTTGCCTATGTCTATCACCTCGATCTTCTTGCACCCCGCCTGGTTTGCGTTCTGCGGCAGGGTGTTCGTCACGATGAGCTTCTCTAGGCTGCTCTTCTCGATCGTCTCCAGCGCGTTGCCACTCAGAATTCCGTGTGTCACGAACCCAAACACCTTCGTCGCTCCCGCCTCAGTCAGGTGCGACGCCGCCAGGCAGAGCGTTCCGCATGTGTCCGCCATGTCGTCCACCAGGATCGCTATTTTGTCCTTCACGTTTCCCACCAACACCATCCGCGAGACTTCATTAGCCTTTTTCCGTTCTTTGTGAAACAACGCGAAGTCCACTCCAAGCCGGTCAGCTATCGAGGTTGCTCTTCCGATTTGTGAGTTAGCTGTGTTGCCAATACACACTGCGCCGCACGTCGCTTACCGTTTAGCACCTCCTGCATCGGGCGACACAATTACTACATCGTCCACATTAAAATGTGTCCTGATGTATAAGATTGCCGACGGTTCTGCGTAGAGCTGCGCCGAATTTCAGTTCAACTTTCGGATGACAGACAAACGCAAACTCCCTCACACTGGCAAGTCGTAATCTTAATTAAAGCTAGCTTCCAAAGCAACCATATAGGCGACTTACTTGTCAACGGGCACATCGAAAAATCCCTGGATTTGAGAGGCATGGAGGTCCATGGTCTGATTAAATTTGTGAGCGTCAGACATAGCCGTTGCCCAATTTCAACTCACAATGACATGATCACATCCAGCCTTCTGGATCATGTTGGCAACAAGTTTGGCAGTAATAGGCGCCCGGCTTTTATCTTTCTTGTCCTGGCGTGCGTACGGGAAGAGTGGGATCACAGCTGTGATACGTTTGGCACTCGCAATTTTGCAAGCGTGAATCATGATGCACAATTCCATGAGCGCCGTGTTAACAGCCCCACAACCAGTGTTGATAATGTACACATCATCTTCTCGCACCGACTCTGCGATGGTGACGTTGGTCTCACCGATCCCACTTCGGGTGATTTCAGCCTTCGAGAGGGGCAAACCAATGCTGCAGCATGAGGTTAACGAACGTCACATTCAACTGCTGAAAATGATTGCGGGGCATGGAAGGGAAGAGAGGTACCGTCGTGCAATGATTTCGGCAAGTTCGGGGTGGCTAGTTCCTGCAGAAAATGGATGTAAGGTAGGCCGCAGGGAGCTCCTCTGGTAAGCAATCTCGTACCCGAAAAGATTTTGATTCCACTTCCGTTCAGCATCTTTTTATACAGCAACAATTCACGGCGCCGAACGAGATTGAGACAACGAAGGAAGAAAAGTGACTATGGAGGTGAAGGTTTCGATAAGATTTTTCGGAATGGAAATGGTGCGTCACAGATAGTCTGTCACTGGCTCGTGACAGCTAATCTAAAGCTTAACCGGCTGCCGGTCACTCACCGGCAAGTAGCCGGGCCAATAACAACGACAACGGTGTACCGAGAACAGCGGGCGTCTCTTGGACTGTGGCATTGGCTCCCAGCCACCTTTGACGTTGGGCGACGACCGAATGGCGCTGAGCCGACCAGCATCTGTGCACTGATGTCTTCTTCATTCTTCTAATTCATCCTCGGCCTCGTGCATCAGTCTCTATCAAGGTGCCGGCGCTGCCAACTGCTTCATGATTGAAGAACCCATCGAAGACCCACAGAAAGTACATTCCATGCGTACGGGCCACCAGAATCAGTGTCTCCGTATCTCCTTTCTTTCACTTCTATCATTCGGACATTCCTTGGGCTTGAATCCATTCTTGATCCTGCATCTCCTATCTTCCTGCTATCTTTCTCATCACAAAAATACCCGTCGATCCGGCTCCGAAACAATTAAACATAGACCACCTAGAGGCAGAGTAGGCTAGAGTAGCTCGGCTCTAGTAGTGCTAGTACTCTAAGGATGATCATATGGGTAACTTGGTAATGTATTGCTCAACATAAGCGGATACCCGCCATCGATCTTTAGCGAAGCATTCGTCTGGTACAACAAGGTTTACGCTCTTGATGTACGTATCGGACCCTGTCTTTCCCGAAGGTCAACATTAAAAGAATCAGAGAATAGTATGGTCAACACTAGCGTTGTTTTGAAACACCTCCAAAGACAGCACGCCGTTATCGTCAACTGGAAGTATTTCATACAGTCAGGGCTTGGGCTTCATTAAGCTGGAAGCATAACCAAGTCGGAACAAATGTACTGGGGTTGATGTTCACACATATCCCTACCACGGCTGGTACTTACTAGAGCGTTTTTGAAAGCGTCCGTTCAGAGGTGACAAGTATTTAATTCCAATGGAACGCATAAAACGTATTGCGTGACAATGAGTGAGTACGCAGTGGAGTCACTAGTCACTGGCAGAGAGAGGTTTCGACTTCCGGTTGTGTCTTTAGGTTGAAAATACAAGTTAGTTAGACTACGTACTACAAGAAATGCGTATCAAATACCAGATGGATGTCATCAGGTAATAAAGACAATGATGAAATATGGAACGAATGATATGAGACACGAAGACGGGAGAGAAAGTTCTCCACCCAAATCTCGATAGTAATAACATTATCCTACGGTTGTATATGATATAGTCGATCGGAAAGAGTGACGGTAGATTGAAAGACTGCAAGAGCGTGTAAAGCCCCCAATTATATGAAAATTCATAGATATTGACATCAATGTGGGAACAACATGCAGTGAGGGCGAAGTTTCAAGGACGGATATGCGTTTGAACGGAAGGCTGAGACGGTCTACCGTTCAAGAGAGACAAAAGCGACACGGATGGATTGTTCTGGGAAGGAGCGAGCGACATGTTCAAGGCAGCATTGGCAGTGGGAACGGCGTGAACTGCTTGATAAGAGCGAAAGGCAGAAGGTAGCGTTAGAGACGGTTGCAAAAAATTAGGTAATGCATTGACCCCAGGGTCAGGAGAACCAAATTGAGGAATAACTTGAGGTGGGTAGAACTGTGCACCGCCATTCAATATTGGAACTGGCATTTGCTCGTGTATGAAATGGTGATTCATTGGGTAACCTGGGTTAGCGGGTCCACCGCGGGCACTGTTAATACTTGCTAGAATGTGATTCTGATTTATATTCACGCTCCCAGTGGGATTGTGTAACGAAGGACGATGGAAAGCTTGACTAGTTCGCGACCGGACTTGAAACGGATCGTGAAAACCAGTCCCAAAATTATCCATATCTTGACGTGGATGGAAACCTGCTGCACTGGAAGGAGGTATGGGGTACACTGATGAATACAGTACACCATTTTCACGATGAGGGACCTGCATGGCAGGAGGAGCGATCGAAGACGGCGGGGGATATGGACCCGCAATTGGGCCACGGCTGACCATGGCAGCTCGTGCTGCTATGATTGGTGCCAACTTCTCAGATTCGCTGGCAACAGATTCTAGCAAGGATAATTGTTGTAATCTTTTGGCGGAAGTCGGCACTGCGGTTGCGCGCGCCAAATACGGAGAGATATCGGCTGTTGATGAAGACTTTCGTGAGGTCGGTGAAGTAGGAGAGACCGTAGAAGCCGTCGTGGGAGGTGGTACAGACGGAACAACGGAAGAAAGGGCAACAGAGGCTCCGATTGGGGGTGAGAAAGGTGGTTTCGTACGGATTGGGCTAGGTATCCTCTTGTCAGCGTGTTTGCCAGATCCGTTCGTAACTGAATGCGCCACAGAAGGCAGAGAAGTAGCCAAAGAACCAGAAGGATCCGAACGAATCTGGTGATCATTTGAATGCGAGACACTCAAAGGTTGAATGAAATTCGGAGGAACGGAAGAAGACCAATCATGTTGCTCTGTTGCGTGTGAGACAACAGGCGAATCTCCAGAGGTGTCAGAACGTGGAGGAGGTGAGGGGCGGCCACGAACTGTTTCGTTATCTGCACATTTGGAAAAGTCCTCTGAGATACTGTCAACAGATGAAGCTGACATGGTCAAAGAGGATAACAGGCGGGTCATGTGGGGGTCCATAATAGAGTTGGCCGACTTCTGAGTGGCGATATCAGGCTGCGTCGAGGAAGTTGTTTGTCGTTCGCCAATCTCAGCGACAGGCTGCGAACTGAGCTGCTCTTTCAGGTCATGGAAATCATTTATTTGCTGCTGGGTTGTGGTTGCTGACTGCGCTTTCTTTTGTTTGGCCAATTTCCTCTGATTACGAGGTTTTCGCTGCTTGATGTACGCCTTCAAGCCTCTATTTAGAAAGGCTATTAGCGCAGGCTGATTGTTAAATTGCTCGAAGCTTACGCTATGAACGGTGATATTAAGTAGAATCTACCAGGTGGGTTCTTATTTCTTTTCCAGGTTGGGAGTTCTGACAACTTGAACCATTCAATTTTCTATAATTTTGGAAATAAATGAGCAAGCATATATGACAATGAAGAGATCGCTGTACGCTAATTTCTTTCCGTGTTT
Source organism: Pholiota microspora (assembly GCA_003314615.1). Taxonomy (NCBI): domain Eukaryota; kingdom Fungi; phylum Basidiomycota; class Agaricomycetes; order Agaricales; family Strophariaceae; genus Pholiota; species Pholiota microspora. The sequence goes on from QFFD01000043.1 coordinate 35,919, forward strand.
TGGTTTTGAATGGGAAATCTTCCGATATGCCAGGTACAATATACAACGAAATCTTCTGCTCCTTGATCGACAATTCGATGACATCCTGGGGGTCTAATTGTCCTTGAAGGTTGTAGCCTGTTTCCTCTAGCACCTAAGTTGTGTTAGAACATATGCCTGTGATGTCTTGGGAAATTATATACTTCTCGTATTGCACACGTTGGAGGAGGTTCTGTCTCATTTATTTTGCCTTTCGGAAAACCCCAGCCCGATGATGCCTTCCATCCTTTGACGAGTACACACTATTGTCACATCTCAGCTAGACAGAAGATACGCAAGATAGACGAATACAGACCTTATCCATAGCGTCATTCAACATGATGGCACCGCAGACAGGAACTCTAGTTTTATATTGCATGAAGTCATTGAAGGTCTGCTCGTGAGAACCACTCCATTGATTCAGAAGTGGACAGGCATGGAACAGCATTTCGGAGAATTTCTTCAAAGGCAAGGAAGGTAGTTTGTTGTTTTGCTCGCGTACAAAATCTTCGTAGAACCAGTGGCTGAAAAATTCAAGGTCGGTACAAAGTATTATTCAGAGTAATAAGACGTACGCTTGCTCAACTTGAAAGCATACACGCTCTAAAGATGCAAGTTCATGGTCTGGAAGGTTAAGTATAAACCGACTGTAGGATAAAACTGAACGTAAGACTCTTAAGCACAAAAATTAAACGAGTAGACAATGCCCACCTTGAAAGATCTTCGAGGACTTCGTCTTTAGTGGCATCTTTATAGGAGAAGGAGTTCGTTGGTTCCGCGGACGAGATTTCTGGCGATGATGAAGAAGAAGCCATACGATATAAAATAAAGGGAACGGTTAAACAGAAAGATGGTCTGCGCCAACTGCGGTTGACGTATATGACAATGAAAGTAGGGAGTAGAAGTGGAAAGAGAGCTCAAATCAGGGACACGACTCACGATGATCCTGACGTAATCAACGATACCCTTGTTCAGTACTTCAGTCCTGATCCACTCCACTTAGGTCCATATACTACTGCAGAACCATGCCTTCCGTCCATCTCGATGCTACTGTTAATCCTTCTCAACTGAACGCAAGCGCTGTCATGACAGGCACGCAACTCAATAACATCGCTCTCGCTGCTGAACGTGCCGATGACCTGTCTAAAGCAGAAGACCTGCATTTGCAAGCCAGAGGTTGAAAAGAATCGAGACATACCTTGATAAAGCTGTTGCTATCCGAAATCGCAAAGGCCCGACGTTTGACGCTGCAGTTTGACGCGAAAACCTTGCCCAACTCTACGAGCTCCGAGGTAATCTGTCTAAAGCAAAAGAAATGCGCCTCACAGGAGCTCCCGACAAACTTGCTTGCGGAAACTACCAGGTGAGATTGAAATCTCCAACAATGCCTTGATTGGTGGCTAATAGTACTTATGCAAAGTGCACTGGCCAACTAATCAATCTGAGCGAACTTAAGGTATGCGGTCGATGCAAAGTAAGTGCTTGCGCATTTAGGGCCAAGAACCGTCGTTTGACAATTTCAACAGTCGGTGTATTATTGTTCGTCACAATGTCAGGTAAGTTTCAAAAATCAGCCATTGTATAATTGTGCATTCCAATTATGATGATACGTAGACAAAGGATTGGAAGAAACGTCACAAAGAATTGTGTAAGAGTGTATGAGGGAGGCAGTGAACCCAGTACCTCATAACATAGTAATGGCTTTGGTGATGCGCGATATGTACAATAACAACGGAAATGCGTATGTAAGTAATACAAAATGAACGAGCTCAAGAATGTCCTCTATTTGAATCCCATGCGTCTCGCGTAATCCTTCTCTTCTTGGAGAGTTAATCTATCTGTTCCTGTCCAATTTGCAGAACTTGAACGTGGACGAAATCGGCTAGTTCTTGTCTTGAAAATTTCCTCCATCTTAATAGGGCGGACTGCGCCAAAGATGTCGTCCGGATTAATTGTGCTCTGCATTTCCAAAGCCTGACGAAGTTCGGGCGATTGTGCCCATTCGGGAGGGTCGAAGGTACGGGGTCGATCTTCGTCTTCGGAATCCGAATACTCGCTGTTTATATCCGGAAGCTCAATACTTTCGCTGGCAATATGTGGCTTGGCAGCATCCAGCTGGGCTTTTGCGCGAGCGGCCATCTGCGAATGAACGAGCTGGGACGGTTGAGATACTTCGTCATCTATGATGATAGGTGGGTGAGCAACGCTCTTCTCTTTCTGTGACGATGAGGATCCCTCAGCAGCCAATGGAATGGTAGAAGGGTTCGCCGATCCAAATCCAAAAGGGTTATTCAAATTTGTTGTACTTGGTTGTTTGAGAGCAGTCTTCGAATGCGATTTGCCTACAAGCATGCTTGGTCCAGGTTTCTTGAGTTCCTGTTTTTTCTCGGGCTCGATTTTCCGCTTCTTGTTGCCCTCGTCATCCTGAATGACTGTTAATACATCGAACTGTTATGGGTCGGAATAAGTCAATCACCCTTTTGCTTGAAGACGCTTTGATGGATCTCTTGTCGGTAAGATCGTCTCTTTCTTTCTTACGGCGTTCGATGTCCTCTTTCATCTTGCGTTCCTCCTCCAATGCCTTGGATTTTTCTTCCTCGGCTTTTCTTTGGAGGGCAAGTTGACGACGATTGTCCATTTCTTTCAGCCGCGCAGCTTTCTTATCCGCTTCTTCTTGTTGCTGGATAGGATACTGATGAAGCAAAAATTTTCGGGCATATAAAGGTAAACTTACCTTCTTAGCTGCTGTTGCCGCCAATTGTAGCACCTTCTTGACCTCAGGTTGCTTCTTCTTAACACCTAATCCGCTGAATAGCTTAGATGTCTGGCCAAAAAAGCCCGTTTGAGATTGAGAAGACTCCGAGGAGGCCATAGATATTTGACTCTGACTTCGTGGTATTTTCTGTATATGATCTATTAGAGTAGACATCAAATAAAGAATATTTTGATACGAACCTCTACGACTGTTGCAGCGGGCTTGGATGGGCCTAAAATGATATCCTGTAGCTCTGTATCACAATTTTCAAATGGTTCGTCATCGTCGTCATCCTGCTGCTGGATCATATCGACATCAAATTCACCTGGGATTTGTTGGCTGCCATGAGCACTATCCTTCTCCGGAATGGGAGAGACCCTGGTCATAGGACCAGTATCAGCGGCTCTCTGACTTTGAGAGGGTAAGGTGCTCCAAGTCATGCTATCATCCTTCGCGCCGAACGTCCACTGCACTCCAGCAGCTAATTTGTCGTCTACGGGCCAACTATCATCTTCATCACATATCTGTGTGCCTTGTAGTTGCGACTGGCTGTCATAACTGGATGTATACTCTGTGTCTTGAGTGCTTGGAACCCACGCAGGGAAGTCGTCGTCGTCGTCGAAAATATCAGACTGCACGCTTTCTAAAGTTGATTGTGCAGTGAGAGGCATAACCGCGTGTAACTTAGACGAGGGAGCCAGTGGTCGAGGAGAGAAACCTAGAGCGATAGAAGGTGGCATAGTGTACTTTGGGGGAGAAGGAGGGGCATTAAAAACGGGGTGATGTGTAAATAGAGATGTTGTGCTGCTTGGTGGTACAAATACTGGAGGAGGCTTGTTGAACACAGGAGACGAGGGAAAGGGCTGCCCTTTCGATTGAGGCGAATGTAAAGGTGTTCCGGATATTCTCTCGCGTGTATCTGCGATTTCCTTGCCTTTCTTCGTTGAGGTAGGGACAAAGCTGGGAGTAAACTGGAATGGTCGTTCGGACGCTGTGTGCTTTTCTTTCATCCGACCTTCAATGGGGAATAGTTCAGAAATACTCAACCGACCTTCGCCATTGCGGCCCATCGACGTTTCCATCTTGATATCTTGATGCCTGGCTAGATCTTCGTCCTTTACAGAAGATAATGCAGTTGCCGTGGTTATTTCGTCTTCCTTGCGATCTCGTTCGGCTATTTTAGCCTCTGCTGCTGCCCTTGCTTCAGCGAGTGCTGATACTGCACCTCCCCCAACACTCTTGCTCATCGTTTTGCCTGAACGGAAACCAAGGCCTTCGACAGTTTTCTTGAGGCGGTCAAGAACACCCTCTTGCAGGTCGTCTATATACTGGGTTTGCTGGATGAGGGTCGTAAGAGCTTGATCCTCAGGTTTATCAGACTGGATGCTTTCAGCTCTACGTGAAGCTGTATCGCCTTCACATAACTTGGGCGTTTTCGGCTGACTTTCGTCGTCTTCTGGGGAGAGAGAAGGCATCGAAAGCATATCCTCACTCTTTCTTTTAAACCCATGAGAACTAGAGGCACCTATGTTTGAATTGATATTGGATGGCGCTATAGTCTGTTTCTTGGTCGGCGCTTCGAGAGCTTTGACTTCTCTTGCTTTAGCCAGCCACGATGTGCGTTTTCCGCCGACTGCTGCACCCGGTGTAGCTGCCCCGAGCATAACGGTGTTGAGAGAAGGATCACGAGGAAGTCGCATTGATTTGCGCAAAGGCATTGGTCCTGGCAGAGCGGGGAACGATGGAGGAGCAGGTCTATCAGTTGACTTGCGGTCAATAAAGACAGTATAATCCTGCGTATCAGTCATGGGATAATCAAGTACATGGCTGCTTGGTTTTGTAGGCATGAACTCAGGCGCGCTCTTCGTTTCTTCCGAGAATGTCGCCTCAGTCGCGGTTCGCGGGCAAACAGCAGTCTGTTCAGGTGAGCTGAGGACGATGGATTCAAAAGTTTCCGCTGATGACGTGGACATCATACTAGACGCGGATGGTAGAATGGCTGTTATTGGTTCTAACACAGGCGGGAATGCTGGATCTTCATATATTTTCTGAACCTTTTTGGGCGAAATGACTTTGACCACAGCTGAGCTCGTTGCAGATATCCGACTACGCTCGGAAGGTTCGTCGTCCTCAGCAATGACAGATAGATCGATGTTAACATGTGGGATGGGTTCCAGTGCCGTGTTGATCACTACAGCTGGCAAGCTAGTCGAAGAATCGGACAAGGCAGTCGTCGTGGTTTTCACAGGTTGTATCAGGGTAAATGGCAATCTGTGGCCTCTGTCAAATACGGGTTCCTCTGAGATGGTTCCTGAGACTTTCTGACTGTCTGAGGAACCAATTGCAATCGTCACTTTTTCCAAGGCGATTTGGAAGCTGTTGATGGGCGCCATATTCTCATTTTCCTAAAATTTGGGGCACATAAGCGAGACCCATTGCACTGAGTCTGAAGGTGCACTACATACCTCTGTTAAAACGCTGTTGGCTAGTTTCGACGACATTAATTTTGGCTTTCTAGCGATAGCCTTCTTTCGTCCGGGCGTCTTTACCAGTTCGATGAGGGGACTACTAGAAGTATAAAGGAAATTCCAAAATTTTAAAGGTGCCCACTCACTCTGCCTTCCCACCAGAAACGATGTTGTCCAGGTAATCCTCCAAAAACATGAACCCATGGGTATGAACTTGGTCCTTGAAGACTTGACGGCCAGGATCGCTAGCCATTGTAAGGCATATAGAGTTCGCCCAGCTTAAAAGGCCTGGATGGTCCATAGATGGTGGAATGATTGGGATGGGTCGTTCGTTGCTGGTACCTGTTGATGGCTTTTACAGCGAACATAGCAATGGGCATAGCCGAGACGCGTAAATCATGTGATCGTTTTTATTACGCAAGCTCCGGTCCATAATTGTCCACCACTACTATTACTGTTCTAGATGTGCAACTTTTCGGTATTCTGGTCTTTCTGCGCTCAGTTCATATGCACTCCTGCCTGGAATAACAGTTTAGGTGCACAATTGGCATCTCTATATTCTCTGAATTTCTCCGATTTTATAGATTTTTTCTGTCCTTCTCGGGGCCAGCAGAAGTTTGGGATCAAAAAATTGAGATATGCAATCGTCGAGTAACGGGAAGTCACATTAATATGTGAATCTCCGCCATCAGCCGACCATGATGCCATCAAGTCGATCTTTGAACTTGCCTGCGAGTTCGTCACTTTCCGTCACCCCTTCGCAATAATTCTTCAATTTGTCATTGCTCTCAAGGCTTCTCTTGATTCTGTATTGCATACATGTGCCAAAAAAGCATGTATTCTTCATTTAGTACTCGTCCACATGAGCCTCCCCACAAAAGAAAGCTGTAGAATGTATTCTTTAGTGTATATACAGTTAGTCAATATTTTTCATGGCTCAGAGATAACAGGACATGACACAAACCGCGGTTGCACATCTAGACTAATAATAGTAAATAACTTACTTACTACGCGTCGACGGTCGGAGGCTCGCGCTTTGCGCTTGCTTCCTGCTTCGCTCTTGTCTTTAACTCGCACGCCACTAAACCAAGTATCAATAGCGCTTCAGCCGTTGTACCACGTTAGCTCCAATTGGATACGAAACAGAAAATCAAGCAGCAGTTACTTTCAGTCTTACACTGGCAGCGGTGAGGTGTTCGACTCCACATGGATTTTGGACAAGTTGGGTGTAGTTTGATCTGTTTCTTATGGGGACGGTCGATTACTGAATAGCTCTATTTTCGGACCGAGATAACTTTTGATCGCCCTCCCACAGGATACCACTGCAGATAATGACGAACGTGGGCTTCTACCAATTGGAATGTTCCTGGCCTACAAGCTGGGAGCTTGGTTGACTATAAGAAGCATATTCCAATAGGGTCGTCTCTGCCTACATCCCTCACTGCTCTCGGAATGGATTTACCTCTCAGTGAACTCGCCAACGAAAAGACTAGGGATATAAAGGCTACAGACACTGAGAAGCTGTCATATGCATCTGAAGAAAAATCTTTAACACGAAAACAGATCTTAAGCCCGTATTTTACCATCGCAGCGGCAGCCTTTGGACTCATTAGCGATGGATGTATGTTCACCAACTCTCAGTTGACGTCAAACTGAAATAATACAAATGACAGATCAGAATAACTTGATGACTATGGCCAACGTTGGTGTTATCTGGAAACGTCCACAATCATGTCGCGTCATAGACGTTGTTTTCATAGGTCGTGTTCAAGAAGCTTTATCCTGTAGATTATACGGCGGACGTATCAACCCGGGTCTCCAACTCATTACTCGTTGGTAATAAGATTGAGCGCATTTTGGCTTCACGTTTTAAAGGGCTTTCTCATAGGTGCTATCATTGGCCAAGTAGTCGTTGGAATCATTTGCGACACAATAGGCAGGAAGGCAGCGCTGGTTTTGACAACTGCCCTCATCGTCATTGGGGCGACTCTGGCTACTGCTGCCCACGGCGCTGGGGGAAGTGCCACCGGATTATTCTGGTTCCTCACGATTGCCAGGTAGCATTCCAATTTTTTGACACACCTAGAGCCTTGAATTGACATATTTGAATAGAGGTATAACTGGAATTGTGAGTCAGATTCTGTAAAGTAAACTCTGATTTCGACCATTCTCCAGGGAGTCGGCGGTGAATACCCGGCATCTTCTACGAGCGCTTCAGAAGCAGCTAATGAGAAAATGATCAAACACCGTGGGCCAGGTATGATTGAATTATTTCGCTTCGATTGTCAATAATAAGATCTTCGACAGTGTTCATCATGGTTACAAATTTTGTACTGAGCGTATGTTGCTTGATTTCAGCACCGATGCATAACTCTCAGCTAACAAATATAGTTTGGAGGGCCACTTGCTGTTGCAGTCTTCCTTATAGTGCTGTCTGCTGCAGGAGAAAACAATTTACAGACAATCTGGAGAGTCTGTTTTGGTGTGGGCATAGCTTTGCCTCTGACCGTTTTTTACTTTCGCATCCGGATGTTAACAAGTGAACTCTACAAGAAAGGAGCTATCAAACGTCAGTTGCTCGACGACAATATTTTTACCTTCAACTCATATATATAATATGTTCATTCAGGTCGCGTCCCATATTGGCTCGTTATCAAGCGGTATTGGAAATCGCTCATTGGAACATGTGGTGCTTGGTAAGAATTAGTTGAATCAACTATGCATTACTCATTGAAGGCATGTTCTACTAGGTTTCTGTACGATTTCGTGAGTTAACACTGCTTGGCTGGAATTCATCTATTAAGTAATTCAACCGCTGAATATCCAGATCACTTTCCCCAATGGTGTATTTTCTGGGACTATCATTTCGAGCGTCATCCATGACGGAAACATCAAACGAACAGCCGAATTCCAACTTCTTTTAGGCGCTATTGCACTGCCCGGTGTGTTCATAGGTGCAATTTTGTGTAACCCCTTCGGTCGTCGTAATACAGTAAGGTCAAATCGTTGACTTCTCAAAACTTCTGATTGACATGCCTTAGATGATGTTGGGATTCAGTGGCTATCTAGTCTTTGGTGGGTCCTACTGGGACACTGTTTGCAGGAAGCATATAACAGCATTTGATCAGGGCTCATCATCGGATTATCCTACGACAAAATTACACAGATCATTCCGCTGTTTGTTATATTGTAAGTCAATATCACCAACTCACCTACATAATCGCTTCAATGACCAACGCCCAACAGTTATGGTCTGATGCAGTCCTCTGGGAACATGGTAAGTTGCTCCAAAAATCAATGGCCACTAGTGATTCATAATTATCATGCTTGACCACCGCAGGGCCCCGGTGACATGCTAGGGCTCGTGAGTGCAGAGTAAGTCGAGGATCTATACACGTAGAATTGCTCCTTAACAATGATTTTGAAAGGTCGTACCCTACACCAATAAGGTGTGTGCTTACCGATCCTAGCATCTCACGATTCGATTCGATAATAATCGGTGGATTTGTCAAGGGGAACATGCTATGGCTTGTCCGCGGCAGTGGGCAAAGCTGGAGCGGCAATTGGCACTCAAGCTTTCACCCCAATACAGATGCACCTAGGCAAGAAGTACGTCTTTCCATTGACATCGTCACGTTGTAAAAGATTTTCATGTTGTCCCTACTTGAAGGTGGACCTTCATCATCGCAGGTGAGCAAGGCTTTGGGTAACATTTGAGTTGTCACTAATGGGTAATTTCAGCCATTTGCGGGACGACTGGAATACTCGTTACATATTTCTTCGTTCCAGACATGACGGGTATTGATCTCGTGGAAGAAGATCGAAAGTTCATGGAATATCTAGAAGAGAATGGATGGAGAGGAATCGTTGGCGAAGATACAGATGCGAGTAACGTCTCGACTGTGAAGAAAGAATATTAGAATTTAGGAGTGGTTTTTTCTTTCTTGTAAAACTCTGCGTGTATCCTCTATGCTTTTCATTGAATGTGCAATGACTTATGAAAATATGATGATAACTTCTCTCATGTATGATTTGCAGTCTCAAATGTTACATTTTGCTCTTTCAGGCAAATATTGATCGGTTCAAACCAAGTTGCTTATGGCAAACCATCCTTGTCCCCACGGTCGACTTCGCCATGCACACTACCTTCCGTCGTCTCAATCTACGACCTGCATTGTCATCCACAGGGACTTCAATACGACATTTCATTCACAACTCACAATGCGCTTCTGTACCTTTGCATGCCAAATATAGCGCGACAGCTACAGAACCGGCTCATGACAATGCCAGAATTCACAGCCTCGCCAACGATAGTCGAATGACAGGGCAACTTTCCTTTGTAGTAAATGAAGATACGCCTAGCGACAACAGCTCACAAAGCATAGAAGACTCGTCGAAACGAGTGATCAAGCCTGCAAAAAAGCGTGCAGCAACTAAGCGAGACGAAACTACTACGCCAATGTGTTCATCGAAACCGAAAAAGCCTTCTCGCAAGCTTATAGGGCCACCAACGAAGAAAATAGAAGCTTTCCTTCAGATTGTCGAATCTGAAAAAGATACCTTGACACTGGCAGATGTAGAGCGCTATAAACCTTCAACGATTCCCGACACTCGATCTCCGCAGTATGAAGAAGAATATGATGAAATTATGGCCAACTTGACTCGGTCTTTCAATTTGCTTACCATGCAGAAAATCTTCGCATTGTATAGCATTCCACAGCTGCCTCTTTCTCGTCAAAAGAAAGTGTTGTATGCCCAAGCCATACTCGATTACTGGGGATGGACTCCCATTGCTGTAGTGAGAGATATAGTCTTGGACGAAACCAAAAGTTCTGAATTGCGTATGGTTGTTTTGAATTCAGTTGGAGACCGTTACTGATGCTGAGCGCTTTTTTTTCAGGATTCCCTCTGCGTCACGAGGAAGCCTTTTTACTCATGGGACAAGGTGAATTCATCTCTGGTATTCATAGCGGCATAAATTTATCGTTTATGTAGACGGTTCTGAACTACTGAGCTTGGCTAAGCGCTATAACGTCAATTTATCCTTCTACGATAATCCTATGACTCTCAAAGCTAGTGGCTTACAAGGTTCTTTGAAACGACTGGCGGGGTACATCAAAGGTTTCAAGAAAGTGAAGTGTTAATTTTTTTCTAAGTGTCCGCGCTTTATTGACTGGTCCGTAGGATATCCAATCTGAAGCAATCTCTATGCATTACTACCAATCTTTGCCTTTCGAGACCATCAAAGCAATTTCGCGTTTGTCAGGAGCTTATCTAGCTCAAGAAAAGAACAAGGTGTCTTCCTATTTTTTAAAGCCTCCGTATATCGGTTCCTCATAGCTTCCAGTTCCGAGTCTATTTCCACAAAAACAAGCCATGGACTCTGAAAATCGCTGAAAACCTAGCTGTTCAAGTTGCCTCTGGGGTTCGTGCATTCGTCCTATTAGGTGTACAAACTAACAAAGGGCTTTACCTATCAGCAAACAGCACGCACGATTTTGTCTATTTATAGTCCCACGTTTGCGTTATCTGGAGCTGCAGCAAACTCAGCTTCGGCATATTCTCTGTACCCGTTTTCACCACAAGGACACATTTCTTGGAAAATACCCTCTAGCAGCTCCTTCCGCCTTCGTCGTGTTGGTCAATGGCTGGACCCAATGAAGTCAGAGAATGACACCATATCAACACATGACTTTGATACATACATGCAATTCGACGAGTAAGCTGGCTTTCCAATCTTATCTCGTTCTGTTTCTAAATCCTTACAAAGGTCAGACACGGACCTCAAAACACAACTACTGGGTCAGTCCCCAATACTTGACTACTCTTCTGTCGTAATTTCTGCGTAGTACGTGATTCTCTACATCATACCGCCTTTTCCTGATGACAAGGAACACAGCACTGGACATTGTCTCTTTCTATCTTCTGCATCGCAGTCGCAGACTCTCATACCTCCCCTAATCGGGCGCCTTGATCGTACGGACATTTTCAAGTGGGCTCGAGAATTCCCTGAGCGCGTTGTTTTCCAGCCAAGGTCAGTATTCATGCTCTTGATATGAAGTCTGTAACTCACAATCGCCATCTAGCATTCCTATCGCTGTACTGACATGTTCTATGGAGAAGGAACAGCGTATCCGAAAACTTGTATATGTTGAACGGGCAACAACGGGGGAGCATTTCAACTCTAGAAAAACATTTAATCTAGAACTTGCTGAACAAACGCAGAATATCGAGGGTCAAGAGGTCCCGGGACCTCTATTTTACTTTAGCAAAGAGATCAACGTCAACGTCATGTTTCCTGATCGGTAGGTGCATCTGCATCAGAAATTTTGCAATTCCTTAGCCCTGGCTTAGCTTCACAGACCTCCAGTTATCGATGACTGGTTTCAACGAAATCTTGCCTTATCAAATCCCGGCCGAGCTGCTTTCTCATATTGAGCGTCTGGAATCTCGGTCTGTTGTTTCCATATATCTAGTCAATTGCATAACATATATATCAATGATCCAGGTCACATGAACAAAAAGAGCTCGCTCCATCTGAAATCGAAATTGAAGGCGCTGTATACACCTTAAGTTCTGATACCTACGTCCATCGCGAATTCAAGAACATATCTCTCCAGCATATCCCAACAGATGTTCTTGTAGAGACACAAATAGATGCTGGAATTGGTCGAAGTAGCATTGCATGCAAGGTATTCTTCTATTGCTCCTCTTCGTGTATTGTCCTAATGCAGAATAGATATCTTGTGAAAATTACAGCACGACAGAGGGTTGGGGCAAATTTATGAAGCAATGCAATGCCTTTGCTACTACCGGATAACCCGAATTGCGTGGATATTCCCTAACCGCGTAACGTATAATATATTATGACGCATTAATCGTAATACGTGCATTCGATGCATTCTAAAAGAATCGGCTGATTGGACAGATAGATAAGGAGAATGAGCTACACCCGAAAAGATACAATCAGCTCCGTTTGCGAGAGGCCTTTTCTTTACGCTTCTTGGCTCGCAGCTAAATAATTCGTGAACCGAAATTCTGAGATAGGCAGAAAAAAGGAACATACCTCTTTCTTCATCCGTGAATCTACCATGGTATACCTGCCCTTTACGCCCTTTGGCCTGCCCTTTACGCCCTTATGAGCACCTTTGGCTACTACGAGCTTCACCTCCTTGACTTTTTGACCTGATGACATGCCTTTTCGCATCAGTTTATCGATTTGCTGTGCCTTGTCTTTCTCTGAAATGTCGGCAGTAGCATTGACACCCTCGGCTTTCTTCATAGCCTTGTCTAGACGCTGAGCAGCCTTGAATTTTTTGCGAGCTTTCGCTTCTGCTACTTTTTTGATAGGTCTGGCATCGAGAGCACGTTGCTTAGCTCGAAGGGCGGCCATAGCCTCTTTCGTGACTGGGATGTTAAGCTTATAGTTCTTTGCTTCATCGTCCAAAAACCAGGAAGGCAGGCCGTCTTTCGAGTTCAGAGAGTAACGGTTGAAGCCGTCATTGATGAGTTGGGTTTTGTTCGTCTGGCGATTTACAAGCTGCTGAGCAAGAGTCACAGCTTCAGGCGTCAGAAGGCCGAACTCTGCAAGGGATATAGTGATTAGAATGAGATAAATGAGGATAAGGATTACATACTTTGGATTTTAGCTTTCACTATCCGGTCCTCGTCTTCGTGGTCAGCATCCCAAAGATCTACGTCGTCATCATCTTGTGGAACAATTTCAAAATCATCCTCGTCACTGGCAGCAGAAGAGTTCTGGTATGATGTTAGTAAAAGAGATGAAAGTGTCATAGTAAGATTTACCTGAGCAGGGTCGGAAGTTGGAATTTCGTTCATATTGATGTCTGATTCTTCGGAATCGGATATGTTGTCGAGTTCGTCTATCTTTGAGAAGACATCTTGAGCAAACCAAATCTTGGCGGCAGAGCTGGTCGGTTGTGATTTCGGAAGGTTTGAATTGGAGAGAAGTCGAGGTCGTTTGGTATTGAGAGCAACGAACTCCCGGTCCACCCTCGTCCTCTTTTTGCTCTGCAGGGATAGTTCCTCGGAGTCTGATTCATCTGATGTGTCGTCGGAAGAGTTGTGGTCGTCCTTCACCTTTGCTTCTTGAGTTTTTTCCCAACCGCCCTCTTCCTCTGAACCACTATCATCGCTCTTTGAGGCTTGGATTCCACTCCATTCTTCCCGTTCGGAGTTCTTCCTCCTTGCTTCCTTGACCTTAAATTTCGCATCCCGTTCTCGCAACCTGCCTTGATAGGCATCGTATAGGCCATCAAGTTCAGCCTCTAGGCCGGTCAGCTTCCTTTCTTTCTCTTCTTCAGAGTCGAGTACATCGTCTTCGGCATCTTCTCCTTTGCCTTCTTCGTCACTACTTTCCACCACCACATCACCGTTATCATCCATGGCGAAGGCAGGTTGGTTTTTTCTTCGCGGCATATTGGCGGTTGTCTGACCCAGATCAAACATATCATCCTGACCCAAACCCAAGGTAGCATCTTGCTGCTCCAATCCAATATCTAGAGGGGCTGTCATTTGCAATTGCATGCGTTGGATAATGCGAGTTTTGATTTCGTTTGCCTTCCGTCTTTCTCGTTTGACACGAGCAGCAGCTTCGTCATTGAGGCGTTCTAGCTAATGATACGTTAGCAAAAAACCAAAAAGAGAAAAAAAGGATCTATATGAGAGCGGGATGCCACAGTACCTCTTCTACAATTTCCTTTTCTTCATCAATGACCTCAACCACCTCCGAATCTTCCGTAGAATCTTCCGTATCTTTGGTCTTCAAATCTAACCCGAGCTACGAATGAATGTATCCAATTTACAACCAAATGAGAAGGAAAAGAAAGAAAACTGACTTCTTCACGCAGAGCCAATCTCCATTTGATTAAAGCCTTGAAATCTCCCTTTCCTAGAACTTTTAGATCCTCGCAGTTCGTCGTGACATCGCCCGTAGTTATATCGAGAGATATCCACCTGTTGTGTGCTTCTTTAATAGGGACAATAGGATTCATTGCAGAGCAACTTACCCTTGTTCTTCCTCCTTTAAGAACGTAAATTTATTGGCGCTGCCGAGTACTGTTATAGGATCAGGCCCTAGAACAAATGCCGATACAGGAAGTGACTTGAACAGCGTATAGTCTCCGTCAGCATAACCATCACGATGCCTTCTCTTTTTTTCCGGGTGAAAAACGTTTGATTCTGCATGTCCTGCGGATATTCCGAGACCACCAGGAGAAATTGTGGATACAAGCTCCTTGAAAACGTGTCTCGGATCCAAGAATTTGGGGTCGATGTGTTTTGGAGCGAGGAATTCGCGACAAACGACAAATATTTCAGCTGAGACATTTCTACGTTTCTATTTAACGATAGACCGGACCAGAAGAACACCGAGCAACTCACCTAGATGACGGAGGTTTCGTCGCTTCCACTTTCCCAAACAATTGATTAAAAACCCAGATGAGATTGTTATAATCCACACTTCGAAAAACTTTCGTGACAAATGTTCCCCCCTTCGCCAAAAATTCAACCGCAAGTTTCAAGCTCATCAGGACCAGTTCAGATTGACTGTAGGCATCTTGAATCCAAGCCGTTCCAACGTTGGGTGCACCGTCATGAAGCACAACGTCTGCTTTCCAATCCTTCAATTCACCTCTGATGAGATTTCGACATTGAGGGGTGGTTATATCAGAGGTGAACGTAACGACACGAGGTATAGGTTTTATTGGGTCAAGATCAACACCTTCAGATGAAATCAAAATTCAACAAAAAAAAAATAGAACAGATAGAATTGCATACCAACGATGATGCTGTTCGCCGGCATGTATTTGCTTGCGACCTGCAGCCAACCCCCTGGAGCAGCACAGAGATCTATTACACATCTTGCGGACTCAAGAAACGCATATTTCTTGTTCAACTGAATTAGCTTGAATGCAGATCGAGCACGATAACCTTGCTCTCTAATGAAAGACAAGTTGTGGTTAACATTCTGATCTTCTAAGAAAGACAGGAACGCACTTTGCAAGTTTATAGTACTTATCAAGGCGACCCTTGCCTGTTTTCTTTTGGCCTTTCCCCATTCTCAATGGTAATGGGCAATGGACAATGGACAAGAAGTGTGTTTAAAGGGTGAAGCGATCTCAGAAATTATTTGTCTGAAAGTATTCCTTCACGTGACAGATCCAAGTACATTCTCTTGGCAATATATAACTACTACGTCCTCTGATCATTCGCACCTTCTAGCAAGCTGTCCTACTAAGTATCTAATACGATATGGTGAGCAATCTCCAAATACGCTCAATGATGCTATGATTCATTTCATAGCAGACATATTTATGGAGGGCAGGAGCCGCTTTTGGTACGTTAATCCAAACAACTATAGTCGGTATACACAACTGTCTAATATCGTTACTTGACTTGCATAGTTTCTGTCGGAATGATAACTGGGGCATTCGGAGGTATGCCAGAAGTTATATTTTGATCTTTTCTGTAGTCTTAAATGTGGAAGCTCATGGCCTTCGACGACGTGAGCATGTGACTGTCGATAACATCCATGCATGGGAGACTGCATCGAGCTATGCCGTGCGTTTATGAATACCACGTCATTCGTCTCGAACCATTTATCATTTCACCAGGTATATAATGGACTTGCCATGCTATTGTTGTCACTCCATCCAAGATTTGCAAAACATCGATTCGCTGGTCCAGCCATAGTAGGAGGAGGTTTGATTTTCTCCGGCAGTATTTGGTGTTTGGTTTTGGCTCGTGAACAGTACGCCTTGTATCTAATTAATCCGATAAAAAAAAACTTACCTAATGTCAATAGGTTGAGGGTGCTAGGACCGGCAACACCACTAGGAGGAATGGTGATGATTTCGGGGTAAATTCATTCAAGCATTGTATTTGACCAGGAATTGACCAAACTAGATATATCGCGCTGTTGTTTTGAAGGTTTTACGTACACAACAAATCAATGTAGGATATACATATCGTGCAATATGTGCGTATGGTTTTGCTTGAACCGAACTTGATCGAATCTGATCAAGACTTGCCCCTGGGAGACATGAGTGTAGCATGCATATAAGGGACCACAAGCAAGCCGCGAATAGACGCACTCCAAGCTCATAGTACAGGAATGTTGAAATTGTGTTAGTCTCTGTTGGGAATCTCATTGCATGTATAAACAATCAAATGTGATGGCCATGTGCAATGACTTTATTCCTCCTTCATCTTACTTTCCTGCGGCAAATGGTAATGACTTGTTGGAGACTACTTGCCAGCAACAAAATCAAATGGCATATTGAACCTGTTTGAGTACTAATCATTCTCACCACACCTGAAAGGAGTGTTGTGGGTCTTAATTTGGGGTGGCACAAAAGGTTGCCTTACTTAATTAAGGATCCGCTCCTGCGGGGGATAGCTCGCTGCGCCATCCGAGTTTTCTAACGCGATTGCTAAGTAGTACGAGAAATATTATTGGGTCTACGTGAAGTTCAAGACAATCCACTCCGTTACATGAGCGGCGGCTTGAAGGAGGTGCGTCTGTGATACTATATATGTAGGCCAAGTGATGGCCGACAATTTTGAATTCAATTTAGTGGGGTCTGGCAACGCCCGTCAAAAATGCGGATTTAGAAATTTCATCTTCCCACACTTATCTTCGATGATGATCACATTAAGCCATTACATTTTCACCCCATTGTCAGTGGGTGACAGGACCCCCGAAAATCCCTCCTAGGTTAGTTCCGAGTCCGGATAAAAAGTCCAAAATTTTGCCCGAGGTTTGTGTCAATCCGGATAGAAATCACGGATTTTTGGCCAAAATGCTAGTGTCATAATCCGAATAAGAATTGTCCTCATAGGCAAGGAGTTCTTGAGAATCTAACCTCTTTTACTCTGAACCTTGCTTGACCTCAATGACTCTGAGTTTACTCATTTGTTGTGCATCTCAAACCTCGAACCAAAGTCCAACTATAGACATCTTCTATAATTGTCCCTTCATGTTCATAACATGAGGTGGGTGACAAATGAGGTATGCCCTATGGGAACTTGATAGTATAAGTATTACAGGAGTAAATGGAACCAGTCATAATGGCATACTAGGCAGCAATGCATGGCAGAAAAGGAAAGAGAATATGAAATAGGAAGTACAATGAAATAGACAGAACTGGGACTCAGATAGGAGACCATGGCATATATACTTTAACACTCCCCCAGACAACGTGGGTTATCATCCTACACAGTAATGCCAATTTCCTTGTATATGTGTTGATGGGTGACATGAGGGAGTTGCTTTGTGAAGATGTCAGCAAGGTTTTTGTCAGAAGGAATGTGCTCAACCATGATGTGGCCCTTGTTGATGCACTCATGGATGTAATGATAATGTACATTGATGTGCTTTGTGCATGCATGACCCTTGGTGTTCTTGGTTAAGGCAATAGCTAGTGCATTATCACTGTAGATAGTGAAGGGGAGCTCTTGGAGCAAGCCTACCTCATTAAGGAATGCATACATCCAGGTAACTTGCTGGACAGCACATGTCATTGACATATATTTAGCTTCAGTGGTTGAGAGCACAACAGTTGGCTGATACTTCGAGCTCCAGGATACCAGCCCACCTGCCATCCAGATACCATAACCCACAGTGGATTGGTGAGTATTGAAGTCATCAGCATAACTAGCATCAACATAGGTAACTGGAGTGAGAGGAATGCCATGGTGGTAGGTGATTGAAAAGTCGAGTGTCCCTTTGATGTACACCATCATATGGAGCATCGCTTTCCAGTGCACAGGACTGGGGTTTGACTGGTATTGAGCAAGTTTGCCTGAGCCATATACGAGATTGGATTGTGTACCACCAGCACCCCAATCTATCTTCTCTAAGACTTCGTGGTATGGTTTATCCTTCATATAAGCCTTGTCCTTGTTAGTAGTTGGACAGTCCTTCTTGCTGAGCTAGATACCAACAGGGAGAGGTGTTGGCTTGGGGTTACAGTCAGACATGCCAAATTTCTCAAGTATATGCTCAAAGGAGGAGTGCTGCGAGAGGGTAATTGTGCCGGCCATTTTGTCGCAAGTGATCTCGATTCCTAGAATATAAGTAGGCTCCCCCAGATCCTTTGTGTTGAAGCAGCTCTCAAGCTCCTCAGAGACAAGGGTGGCACCAGAAGGTATAGACAAGGCACCAAAGATGTCATCAGTATAGGTGCTTGTAATTGTATGGACACTATTGACGACGCGGGAGTGAATACATGGATTAGCGAGTGAGCAGTAGTAGTCCAAGCTCTCAAAAGAGCCAATGACCTTATACTAGAAATTGTGCCCAGCATCCATCATTCTATAGAATGATTTGTTCAAGACCCAGATATATTGTTTGTATGGGTCAAGTCCAGGGGGTCAAACAGCTGCCTCTGGTGGCCATACATATGTTATAAAACATGTCAGGGCATAGAGATATGTGGCAACAATGTCTCTTCCCCACAAATAATAGCCTTTGGAGGCACTGACAGCAATGGTTATCCTAAAGGACTCTATGCAAATGACAGAGGCATAAGTTTCATCAAAATCCAGGCTAGGAATTTGGTTGAAACCTCAAACAATGATGCATGCCTTGCATTTGACAATAATTTCTCCTGCATTGTACTTGTTTGCATATACCCATTTGCAGTCGATAATATAGGCATCTGCCAGTTTCTCAATCCACTTGAAGACATCACGCTCCAAAAGTATGTCAAGCTTGGCATTCATTAGAGCCTGCCATAGGTCAGGGCATTTTATGGCTTCTTTGTAGTTGTAGGGGATGTAAGAGTCAGGCTGTATAGACATAAAAGTGAGGTAGTTATCGAGATCATTAAGAAGTGATGATACGCCAGATAGTATTGCAAGGGTTAGTGTGTCATCGAGTCCTGCAGTTGCTGACATGGCTTGAGCTGTTACGAACACAAAGGGACAATTATAGAAGACGTCTATAGTTGGACTTCAGTTCGAGTTTCGAGACATACAATGAATGAGTAAACTCAGAGTTGTTAAGGTCAAGCGATGTTCAGAGTAAGAAGAGGTTAGATTCTCAAGAACTAGCTAAAGAACAGGTATGCTAGGGCTGAGTCTTAAATACTAGAGGGTACACTGAAAGGGGAACAATGATGGGAATATAAGTACAGAGGTGGAACAAGGTAATGAAAGGAACAAGGGCTGCATCCTGAAGTAGAACAAGGTGCGCAGCATATATAGTGGAAAGGGAACAAGGGCACGTGGCATGTGGTAGTCAGGTGATGACTCATGGATAAGAATAGTACATAGGGGAGTAAGTAGGGAAAAAGAGTGTGTGTTCGTAACATGAGCTGTCTGTGCCCATGCTTCTCCCTCATTCTCGGCATCTGCTTCACATGCAACATACTACCGCGAGGCTTCTATAGCTTGAGTCAGTTGTGTAATGTGAGTTGAGTGACAAACTGGTGTAGGTTGAGGAGTGGCAATGGGAGTGTCGGGCCCTACAATAGGGCGAGGTCTAGCAGCATTGAGTTGTGTAGGGTGGAGAGGAGGATCTGTAATGCAGGAGCAAGCTGCAAGTACTGTCTGTATATTGGGCCTGAGAACACTTGTGGTCGAGTGCAATACTGCAGCTGGTACGTCTGGGCTCTCTGGAACAAGAACATCATTAAAATTAAACAACGGGGTTCTGTGTCCTTGTCCTTTGTCAAAAATCACATCATGGCATTTGATAATGGAACACATTGCAGGATCATAGAGCTTGTATATGCTTCTCCCGAAATAGCCCACTATTCTATATTTAATTGAATGTGGGAGCAATTTCAATTGTGCTATATCTGGTGCAATCTTGGCATATGCTGTGCACCCAAACAGTCGCAGATGGGAGACATCCTGGCATTTTCTGGTCCACATTTCCTAAGGTATGACACTAGGGTGATGAGCAGAGGGGATGAAATTGGAGAGGTAGATAGCATTTGATGTAGCTTCAGCCCAGAGTGGTTTCGGCAGGCTAGAGTCAGTAAGCATGCAGTGGACATGCTCAATCACAGTGTATATGCCACACTCAGCAATACCATTCTGTCCATGGGCATAGGGTGTACCAGGATCCATCTTGATGCCCTTCTCCCATAGGAACTTGTCCCATTTCACATTCATCCACTTCTTTTCCATGTCAACTTGGATGTGCTTGAGCTTCTTCCCAGTTTGGATTTCTGCTTCTGCAATATAATCTTTGAGCACCTGTAAGGTGAGGTCTGTAGACTTGTGTATGAGGTAGTATCTGTGTTTGATGGAAGAAGTGCTATCTGTGACTAGCATCATGTAAACGGTGCCACCGAAAGAAGGCATGTTGGTCATTACAAATATATTGATGTGTACATGCTCTAACAACTCCTTCTCCTTGTCAAAAACCTCATCATATGGGTGAGTGGTATGCTTGCCATATATGCAGTCCTCACAGGCACCCTTCAAGTTAACATCTCCAACAACCTGCAAGCCCTTAAGCAATTTGCTTTTGGCAAGCGCGTGAATTGCAGATATACTCACATGCCCAAAGCAATGGTGCCAGACCTCAAGGTTAACAGGTTTCTCATGTGATTTTGCAGCCATGGCATGTACAGGATCAGTAAGTGACAGTCGATACATCAATCTAGAGCACTCACCTATCATAAAGGCAGCACTGGTAGGGTCATTGAAGGTGGCACACCTATTTCTGAAGGTGACTAAGAATCCAGCAAGGTCAAAATGGCCAACAGATATGAGGTTTGTGGTAAGGTCTGGGGTGTGGAGGGCAGTATTGAGCTTTAGGGTAGTGCAGGTGTTTAGTCTGGGTGAGTTGACAATTTTAGTGATAGATCCTTGACCAAGAATTTGGAACATTATCCCCTTGCTCGCAGATTGCCCTTGTCATGGCGTGTCAAACTCAATATAATCATTGCCGAAATTAGCACAGTTAATAAAGCAATGGTCACTTGCTCTAGAGTCGGTGTAAGTAATAGTCTCAGGGGTGCTTATTTCATCAGATGGGGTGAGAAATACAACACTGTCAGAGACTACTACATTCTGATTACTTCCAGTGTCTGCCATAAGGATTATGTACTTGTTCTGTTACGAACCCTATCTTTTTCCCCTTTGTTCCCTATGCCCCCTTTACTCTGGACCACATGTATTGTACCTATCTAGAAGTCACCATCTGACTCCCACATGCTATGCACCCTTGTTCCCTTTCTGCTATATATGCTGTGCACCTTGTTCTACTCTAGGACAAGGCCTTTGTTCCTTTTCTTACCTTGTTCCCCTCTTGTACTTATAGTCCCATCCTTGTTCCCCTTTCAGTGTATTCTCTAGTATTTAAGACTCAGTCCTAGCATACTTGTTCCTTAGCTAGTTCTTGAGAATCTAACCTCTTTTACCCTGAACCTTGCTTGACCTCAACGACTCTGAGTTCACTTATTCATTGTGCATCTTGAAACTCAAACCGAAGTCCAACTATAGACGTCTTTTATAATTGAAGTTTGAGAGGGATGCTAGATGTAAGTGACCCTGCATATAGACAAAGAAAATGTGGCAGAGCAAGCTGTGCAGCCTCTGGACATCCAGGAGCTAGTATAGATAGCCTGAAAACTTGTTAATAAACTAGCAGACACAGTGGAGGAACTTGAGGCACTTGGTCTCTGGTAGGCTGATAGTCTTGTTTGGGATGTCCCAGCAAAAACCAATAAATGTGGTGATAAAGACAAAGGCATCATCACCCTTCTCCACATGCCATGGAATATTCAAGGGAGCAATATGCTGCAGCATTTCTGCCTTGTTATAGTCATATGCAAACTTGCCTTCAATGAATTGGCTATT
>QFFD01000044.1:0-14541 GCA_003314615.1 Pholiota microspora
CTGTCAAACGCAAGGTGAGGAAACCATATACAATCTCACATCGCGAGACATACCCATCAAGGGACTGCCAACCCAGCTAATCTGGGTCCAATCAAAGGTGATGATACTCATACCCAACCCAGAGCGTACACCAAAGAGTTGGTTGACAGGGACATTGTTCGGGGCTGCCCAACAGATAAAGGAAAAGATAGACAACGCTTCAAAAAGATAGCCTACATGTCGTTTAGTAATAAGAGGAACCATGATCCGAAGAAAAACATACCTGGGAGGAAGAAAAAGACGAAGGCGGCCATTGTGGTGATTATGAAGAATTTGTACCGAGACATGCCTTTGCTGCCGGGTTCGTATGTGCCGCCATACATCCCAATACCGTCGTCGTCATCCTCCGCATGTAGCGTATTTAACAACGTGCAGGCGACAAGGTTCTGCGGCCACACCATGCTTGCGGGCCATACTAGAAAGCGGCGACACAGTCCCGCCAGTCCGAATCCTGTTAACTGGGTAGCCAGTACAAGGGTAACAGAGAACCAGTAATCCATTTTGATGTTATAAAATTTATCAGACACCACTATAGCATTCAGCGCATACGGATTTCCAGTTGCGACGTTTGCCATGATGAACACGAGTACATGCTCCTTGATGTTCCAGGGACCGGGGTTGAGAGAGAATTCACAAGTGCGGGGATAGGTGAGGGGAAGAAGGAGGTTTACAAACAGACGATACGGGGCAAAAGAGGGTTGGTGGACAGGGAACCAGCGCCTAGGGAGATTCGGACAAGGAATGCGATAAGTCGTGATGGGTAAAGAGAAAGCGAGGAATTTTCCGAAAGGATAGGAGACGAGTAAGAGGACAAGGGGTACGATTGACGGCGCTGGAGACCGGAAGTTGAAAAATACATTTAAAGCACTGGTGGTATGAGGTAATACGTTTTTTCATGAGACATATGCTATTTACGAGACACAGAGGGACGTACCTGCTACTCATACACAAAATCAATCCGACGAACCACATGCGGATGGTCATCGCAGGCATATCCGGGTCGTCGATATTCGACACAGAGGCACGGACCTCGGGGAATGGACTGTCCTCGTCTTCGATGGCGTCAAAGTCAAACTCCATCCTAGAAGGAGAGTTAGAGCGTGTCAGCGTCAATGTCAACGGATGTTTCGAAACAGAGGTAGAATGCGAATTGGCAGAATAAGGCATGTCAATAAAAGTGGGAAAGAAATATGTGGACGTAAAGATAAAAGTGACAAGGAATAGCAAGTGATGGTGAGTGGGGTGAAAGTCACGACGACAAGTAAAGGATAGAGAAAAGAGGAAAGGAGAGAGCCATATAATCAAGCATCCTAGGTGCTTCTCAAAGCTCGGACGTAAAGGAGTGCTGCCTGAAAAACCTGAACCCAGCGCCTAGTATGTCCACGCTGCACCATAACAAGGGGAAAGAACGCCCTTGCTACCTCGCGTGCGTGCTCACCAAGCGTTACCTAACGCACTGACAATGGGGAAGCCCATTCCTCGGTGTGCATCCATCCCAAAAAGGTATTCCGCGATTCATGTCGGGATGCGGAGCTTTACACCAGGCGCGAGGACCCACGCGACAGCTTACACGAAAGAGTCATCGCCAATGAGCAGTCGCCAAGTGCTGGTGACCAGAAGCTAGTCCAGCCAGAAGCCTGAAAGGGCACCAGGAGAAGAAATGACAAGACAGGGCAATGGGCGGAACGAGAACGAAGAACCACGTGCAAATCGCTCCGCGAACTCTCGCTCTATTCAAGCAATCTTTGGTCCAGCACTCTCCGCTTCAACGAGGAAACCCTCGAGGCAGAAAGAACTTCAGAGAGCACAGAACCAGGAACGCACGGCCCTTATACCATCGGCAAAGAAAAAGGTAAGACGGGCCAGCAATGCAACGCCTTGCGCAGCCTGCGTGCACATTCCCTTGGACTCTGATCAGGCAACGATCATTTCCAGAGGGAGGTGATCGACCGATGGACGATCGACCAAAGAGTGGCGGAAGCAAGCCATAAAGGGAAAAATAATCCAGAAATAAAATGAAAAACGCCAAAAATAGAATCGCAGGAAGCGGAAGCAAACTGCCTGTGATGCCCATATATGTAAGGGAAAATAAGCAGTCCCAACGACCGAGGAAATAAATCCATGCGAAGAGAAACCACCGAAAGAAAGAAAGAAAAGGAACATAGTGCGAGCCCACAGATAACCGGGAAACCGGATGTGGCGGAAAACATTCCCCACAGACCATATCACATCCGTCCATCCATCCCTACAACACCATCATATGACGATAAGAGCAGCACCGAAATAGCAGCACCCCTTTCGCACATCCAAACCACAGCGCAAACGCGCCGGGAAAAATACATCCCAATCTTCGCTGAACAACCCCCCGAAAATAGAATGGGTGCGACAGCATACCCGCACCCAGATAGCCATGCGATCTCAGCGGAGCGCAGCGTGCGTGCGGTATCGTTATGGGAGTATTCCCCATGTCAAGTGAACAGCCGTGTACACATGAGGCAATGAACGCGAAAACATGGAAGATAATGCATGAATGCAATGCCTCATCCAAGACCGACCCCTTGCCGTCAAAAAAATGGCAGTTGGACATAGCGTCGCATACGCCCGTGCAAAATCAATTCCATCATGAATGCGAAGCGGATCCGAGCAACGTCCAATTCCAACGAACATCACCACCTTCCGACAAGCACGCCAACAATCGATTGAGCCAGAAGACACGAAGCCAATATTAGTGCGTCTCCAGAAGTCAACCCAACGTCACAGGCCCGTCAAAGATAACGTCTTCCAAAAAAAACCCACAAATCGAGGGCCAGCCAAAATAAAGGAAAAGTCGGGCACTAAGTAAATCGGATGACAAAAACATAAAAATAGGACGAGAGACTGGGAGACTAGGACCAAGATAGCGCGAATGGACGCCCGTGGGCCGAAGAGAGAAGGGCAGCACACGAAGGGTGGGAGATGCCCACACCGGATATGGGAACCAGGAAGATTTGGACGAAGATATGAAATGCCATGGAAAGCAGGGCAGGCAGAGCTGGCATGCAAACACTGCCCCCAGAGGGAAAGTGTGCACATAACGGAGGGACGGTCCTTGTATGGGTGACGGCACGCTAGAATCCGAGCTGCGGAAAAGGAAAGAGACGAATATAGAGACCAGGGTTGTGGGTTGTGCGCTTGATGTACGGCATCGTCGACGGGCGAAACCAAGCAACAGAGAAAGGAGCAAGAGGAGAAAAACAAAATGAAAAGACATGCAAAATAAAAGCAAAATAAAAGCGAGAAAAAAGAGCAGAGAAAAGGCAGAAAAGAGCAAACAAAGTAGTAAAAGTAGTAAACACTCACTTGATGCTCCCCTCCCGACTATCGTCGTCCCTGATACTGCCTGCACTTATTCCGCTCATGCTGATCGAATCGGCGTCTTCACCATCATCATCGTAGTCTCCCTCTGCTTCTTCGCCTTTCCCCAGCCGTCGCTTCCCAGTAGTAGCAAAGGAGCCAGATGTCGAGGGCTGCCTTACAATCCCCGATGTAGTCGTTGTCTGCGCGGTGCCAAGCTGGCGATTCGTTTGTGTAGTTCCACGGGTGGTAGGACGGGTTGACCCTGGATTATTTTGTTAGTATAAGTAGCTGAAAGATATCTGCTGAATAAAATATACGGATAGAGGGAACGAGCCTACAAGGGAAAGAAGGGAACTAGCAGAGCAAAGCACTCACCTCTCGTCCCGTAATCATACCCATTGGCATTCGCCAGAGCCGCATAGCCATAATACGGTTGGGCATTCGGATTTCGTCTCCGCTCACCGTGCGCCCCACTCCTGATTTGCACCCCACTTGCCGCGGAGCCATTGTACCCTAGAGTGTTAACCGCAAGATTGTCCGCACCCGCCTCTGCCGCCCTCGCATCGCCCGCATACGCGCCGCGGCCCGACTTGGAACGTCCCTTGCCCGAGCGCTTACGCCCTTTCCCGCCAAGTTTCGTATGCATGTCTTCAGATTCGGCGATTGTAGACGCCCCGCCGTCCATAGAAGGTCGAGTAAAGGCTAGAGCGCGGCCTTTCTCAGATGCTACCGTATCGCTGGCAGCGTCATCGTCGTAATCGTTCTCGTCGGGGTCTGCTTGCGCAGTTGGCGGGTTCGCAGAGCGACTCCGCTTGGGCATCGTCCCCGGTAGATTCACTCGTACCTCCGTCCTCTTCACTTTCTCCTCTGCGTCTGCTTCGACGCCCTCGTATTCCTCGTCTTCGTCATCTTCATCGTCTCTCTGTACCACCCTGCGTCCACCCTCGACGACAAATCCGCTGGTCGCAGCGTTTCCAGCGCCAACGCTGGTGGTACTTGTCAGCCGCCGTAGCTTGAACATGTCGCCTCTGTGGCCCGCAGTGGACATGCCTGCGCCGGTACTGGGATGAGAGTCGGTAGATGGAGAAGGTGGGGATTGAGGTGGGGGCAAGGCGGGTCCTGAGCGAAAGGCGGCGTACTGACTCGATGAGACGTCGGCGGGGAGAGGAGCAGCGTTAGTAGCTGCAGAGGTAGTGGTGGTAGGATTGGTGGGTGTAGTGTAAGGATTGTGATCGGGAACATGTGAGAAAGCATGGTCGTCAGCCTCTGACCCGCCGTCAGCCACAGCTGAGTTATACGAATGATTGCTCGCCAGCACAAGGGTCGAAGGACCTGCCTGATACGAGGCCCCGTACGATGTCCCCGGTCGCTCCCAAGGATCGAAGTCCTCGGCAGAGGATAGTCCAGATGCCCCTGTGCTCCCACGGGCTATCTCGAGGGTGCTGGTGGACCCTGAGTCCGCTGAGGCGCCATTGACGAAGGGGGAATGGGAAAAGGGGCCAAATGGGCGCTGCTGGAGATGCGGGGGAAGCTGCTGTTGCTGTTGACTATAGAATTGTGCCTGGAGAGCGGTGGCGGCGGCAGCAGCCGTCCCTGCGCCACCAACAGCGTAGGGTGATGTTCCATGAGCGTGCTGGTTTGCCCCACCCTGCTGGAAGTGATACGGCGAGGCCTGTCCTGCGCCAGGGTCGAGCTGTGTCTGCTCATTCTCTTGCTCGGCGGTCGTTGGGGGCAGGAATGCAAACACATTTTCGTCTTCGCTATCGTCGTCGTCGAATTCCTCCTCCTCATCAAGGGAAGGGTCGTAGTGGGAGAAATTACCTCCACTGGTCGTGGGGCGCAAGTCGGAGGCGGATGTGCCCGGTCGGGCAGAAGAGGGTGGCCGTAGAGGCATGCTGCTCGTGCTGGATGTGGATTCCTGTCGTGGGAGGTGTCGCTGCGGGTGTGAAAACGAGAAAGATAAGCCAAGTGTCGGCGTTGCGCCGTGCTCAGCGCTCAGGTCTATGTCGTCGGGAGGATTGGGAAGAGAAAGAGGAAAAGATGGGTGGGAAGAGATGGTGGTTGTGGTCGGGAGGGGGATAGAGCTGGCGAGCAAGGCACAGCGTGACCTCGTTACCCCTTCCCACCGTGCCTGTCTATCATTCATTCCATATCCAGCCCAATCTTGCTGGCAGGCGGACGTTGCGCGGGTCCCCCATCTGCGCCGCCCACACAGTGATGAGCAATGGGCTTCATTCATTTAAGGATTCGGTCCTGCGGGAGAAAGACTCGCCGCTGGCCCATTCGAGATGTAAGCGCGGTTCACGAAACCGCATTCGTTCGCTTTGGTTCCGATTTCGGGTTTGCACTATTCAGAGATAACATGACGGTGGAGAGCAGTTGGCCTTGGTGTTCTTCGAAGAATGGTATTGCGAAAACGGGTTATCCATCTTCCCCGGTTTCTGACAAAGACTAACTAACTGTTCATCTCGAGTTTCGGGACAGAGTTGTATATACTGACAGGAATTAAGGCAAAGATGTCTTCCGCGAATCATCCTGCGACGAATGGGGCGAGCGAGAGATAAAATCGCAAACCAGTGTGTGAGGTTGGGTGGAAGCGTGCTCGTCTGTTTTCTTGTTGTTTTTTAATGCATCTCCGACAGTAAATCCATACGAAAGATAAAGATACGTACTTAGTGGACAGAGCAGCAATCATCGGTAACTAGCAAATATTGACGGTTATGCGTTTTTGTTCAGACAATATGTCTTTTCATCAGCGAGTCGCGACTCACCGAACCTCTTTAGACACGTCACTCAAAATAAATCCACTAACTCTTTCTTACATGCGAATTTTTGAAAGAGTTGGGTGAAGAAGTCTAATTTGACAAGCATACTACACGCGCCTTTAGTTCAGCGGTTTCATGTCTTTTCATGACTGCACTTGCATGTTTCGAGCAGTGCTTCTAAGCTATTCGCCTTACGATATTTGCGTCCTTTCCTGGTCTTGACACATATTGGATAACGATTAGGTTCTTGACAAGGTCAGCCAAAGGGCAGCAGCGAGTTCGCGAAGGAATGGGGCTCTACACAATGGCATATGCTTGGTCGGCGGAGCGTTTTATGAGCAGTCCCTGTTAACTGCTCTCTTGCACCGTTTCCGCCTCAGCTGCGGCACAATCACAGACAGAAAGGGCCCTGCTTGTTCAGCCCAATTTTAGCTGCATGAAGAGGGTGGTAAGTGCCGGCTTGGACAAAGTGATTCGAAATCAAGGACACCTCCAAAGCCGAAAGAGGGGACGGTGAGGTCACATCCGAGCTTCGCAATCCTGGCCTTAATAGCAAGTGGCTCGTCGCTTTATTCTTCTGGGCTGATGGGCATCATCTAAGTCCTCATCTTGGAGCCCTACATGGGAGAATAGAAATACCTATATCTATAGAATTGAGTGCTGAAAGCAAGAAATGGCCATAGAAAGAGATAGAGAATAAATAAGTCAAAGTGTGTGGCGGAAGTTGGAACGAATCAAACGCGTCAAGACGCGGTCCACACTTTACTCTATTTAGCAATGTTTGCCTAATCTAGATGTTTGTCTGGCGCACTCAGGGCTCACTAGCCAGCTGCAGAGTGTCTGAGAGAGCCTAACCTCATAGAGCTTACCTTATAGGAAGAAAGGCTCATCTTCAAAGACAGAAACATCACTTGTGGACACATGTATGCACAATGGGTAGTATGCATGTAGAAAGTTTTAGAAATTTTGCACTCCACAAGCTTGGACACAAGCGGTTCAGGAAGACATGGCAACATAGGCATTGAAGTTGTAGAATGCAGGCCTGCTCTCAAACCTGTACGCAACGGGATTGCATTCGGCCACAACGACTCCATTGCGCCGCATGACCACCCTCATACCACCATCTGCCTTGAGTGGGAACCAGTGTTTGCTCATCCCGGCGTCCGTCCAGAACGTCTTTTGGATGTCTTCTGTGTCGTCAGTATATGCGTCAATCTTGGCCGGGGCAGTAGCAAGGACAACCATCCATGCCTTGTCCTCGACCTAGTCCCCGATGAGATGCCATCCTAGCGAAGTCCCTGAGAAATTAACTCACGTTCTGATATCTGTCAGGTCGGGGAGTAGGATCTGCAGACGTAGAATCCCGAGTATGTGGGCGTGCCCATAGGAATATTCTGTCCTTGGTGATGGGGGGATATGCACCTGTCTGAAATGCTCTCATAAAGTAGTGATTGAGGTGCAGCCATGCTACGTGCGGATATCCATCGACCCAAGGGTATTCATCTGGGTGACATTTCTACAGCGCAATTCAATATTGTATAACGGAGTCGGGAAATTGATTTCACGTTGACAGGACATATGTAGTTTGATTCTCTGTAGTCTAGCACGAATGCAGTGTTAAGATATGCATGATACAAATGAGGCCTATTACCTTACCATTCCACGATATGATTTGTACTCTTTCAATTTTGTCACGCATGGCAACAAGCTGTTCCCAGCGCTTAACAAAGAGCCAGTCGTCTCCGCTGTAGATCATCTGAAGCATTAAATAAATCAGTTGCTAGGATATAAAAGGCAATATTGATAGTGACTTACGTTTTCAAACGAATTTTGGGTACGAGCGTGCTGGAAAAAAAGACTGTCAGAATACAGAAAACAGGCCCCCAGCAGAACAAATAGTAATAATCATCTGAAGTACACTTACCGAGAAAAACCATGGGGAAACACTGGCCATGAACGAGCGTCCACCACCAGATAAATGTCCGATGAAAACACTATCTGAGTCGAGTTTGGCATTGTCAATTTCTTGACGAGAAGATTTCGAGTGTAAATGATTGGGCCATCCTCCATCCCACTACAGGTTGATCGCAGAGTTAGCGTAATAACAATGTACAAACCATTTCAAATTCATTACGTTGCAGGCAGAATCAAGAACAGGCATAGCCGAGTAATGTTTTTAGTCCACAAATAAAATTGCGTTGAAAGAAATCTAAGAAATTTGATACGATTGTTTGCAATCAGAGCATAGATAAGTGTAGTGTGATTGATTTCACGTACCGGAGCTACCTTGTTTAATTTGTCTTTTAGAAACACCCAACCTTTGGCATTGTCCGTAGGCTGTGGCCATCCACATTGATCAAATTGGCTCCCTACAGCACCATACAACCAGACAACAATGCGGTTATCCGAATGCTGCCTGGATATTCGCGGGCTCTCGCAATGTGTTGACAAAATGTTGCAAAGTGGCTCCACATCTTTTGGCGAATTAGATGGGAATTGACTTCATGAGAAGTAAAAAGTTTAGAACAGATCTAACAACCGGTGAGGAACATACCTCATATCGTAACATATAATCAGGGAAAATGCTATGTCTTTAGGGAGCTTTTCCGCGGCAACAAAGCAATCTTTACACCGTTGTACGTCTTCCATTCCAATTCGAAGTATAAAGCCGTCACTTTGATGGCAAAGATGTCAGATGCAAAACACACTCGAAGGAAAAATGAACATACATGCCGTGAGAAGCAGCGAGTTTTATGTCCTCTGACCAAGTATCAATGGTGTATCTCTGGACATATATAAGACGCAACATCCTCTCCATATAATAGATACATACAGTGGCATTTGTTACCATGAAGCTACAAAATATCAGCTCTTCAACCCACTGGTATCAAAAATAAACTTACTGCGCGAACGCCTCTTTCCTATCTTGCAAACTCGACGAATCCTCTCCCGAGCCGTCTTGTTCGAACCCATTGTTCAAGGCAGCTTCCTGGTTGGAAAAGCTTCTTGCAATCTGCAATGAGAGAAAGAGTGTCAGATCTACGTTGATGTCAGAGTCGTTAAAATAGAGCTTACGTCCGCAAGCTCTTCTTCAAACACTTGCTTCACTTTGTGTACTGTTTCTTCGCGCACATCAGTTTTGAGAGCAAGTATCTCCTCACGGATGCTGAACAATTTCCCGACAGTTATAGCATCCATTCCATCTTGGCAGAGTTTCAACAACGTAGCACAGCTATCTGCATCGACAAGGCTAACGTATAGGTCAATGAGCCAAGATCGAACTTTACCCTTCCTTGCAAGTAAAATGTTATTGTAATCGGTGTCATCTTTGAGGAGTGGATGCAATTTTCCAATGGCCTGCTTTCGAAGCTATATATGGATATATGTAAGTGCTTTCAGTGTATTGACGGCTGAGCTTACTTCAGAAAACCCCCATTGGGTAGAGTAAAGTAGGGCGCCAACAAGCTCTTCATAAGTCCAGGGAGTCTTCGCCATCCTGGTGCTCACTGTATCTCGCCAATCATGGCTGGATATACAAGACCGCCTACGTTGGATATATCCCTCGCAAGAACCCTCGAAAGTGAACTTCCGAAATCCCTTCGAGGGTTATCACTTCTTTTCCATCTTCATTTGCGAAAGAGTAGTCCTTGAATAACTGATCGAAAGACGTCCCTTCGGCACTGAATCCACTTTTCGGGACACGAAACAGAGTATCTTGTACCTGTCAATGTCGTCAGTAAGAATACGAGCATATTGCCAAAGCAAACTGATATCGTCCCTTGAAGGTGACCATTTCCATCTCGAAGTAGAAGGTGTCGTCTGCTTTCGCCGGTCGCTTGGCGTGTTGATTCGAAGAAGTGTTGGCCATAGTGTCGAATATCCAGCAGAATAGCAAATAACAGTGGTTGTGGCAGGTCAGACCCTATCAATTGAAATAGGCGCTGGATCGATAGAACGACACATTATCAGCTGACTAGCATCTTCCCAGGACACCTTGTTTTGAGTAAATATTGTTCGAACCAAGGATGACTTTTCAAGTTACGAATCACGTCGCTTTGCAAAGTCCAATGCTCCGGGATAGAATAAGACAAGAGGGACTGATGTCGCTGCATTAGAGTTGGCGTTGAAAAGATCTAACGATAAACTTGAAATGGTACATTTGAACCTCCTCGAGGACTGCTTCAAGTCGTCAAAATACCACGAATAGTGGGGTAGGGTAGAAGTCAGGCATTCCGCGGAAGCAGGAAGATCATCGTTCAAACTTATCAGCCTCGTGGAATGAGTATTATTATTTGCAAATTTGGCAGCCATTGTTCGAAGTACATCGTCTGGGAGAGGCAGGTCAGAGAAGAATCGGTACGGAGGAGGAGGAAATGTACCAAAATTAAGGTAAAAAAGTACCCAAAATAATGTCACAAGAATATGTTCCATGATTCAAGGAGACATCGCAACGCATGCGTTGAAATTGTAGACTCCAGGCCTGCTTTCAAACCTATAAGCAATGGGGTTACATTCCGCGGCTACTACACCGTTGCGAACTAGAACAGCTTTCATGCCGCCATTCGGCTGAAGGGGAAATGACAGCTTGGTCATACCAGCCTTGACTGAGAAGGTGGTTTTGAGATCATCGGTGGTATACGCGTCAACTGTGGCGGCTGCCGTGGCGAAAACGACCATCCACGCAGTGTCGTCAGTCTAAATATTCTGTGAGCCCATACCCAACAAATGCCACGAAGATGAGATAGCGTACGAGCTGATAATTTGTCGGACGCGGAACGGAATCGGCCGAGGAAGCGTCCCTGGGATGCGGGCGTGCCCAGAGGAATATTTGGTCTTTTATAATAGCGGGGTATGTACCAGTTTGGAATGCTTTCATAAAATACCGGTTCAGATATAACCACGCAACATGAGGATATCCATCGACCCAAGCCTGAGAGTTCGGTTGGGCCCCCTGTGATTGTAAGTTAGGCGATCCTGCAGAGAAGGTTTGGAGCTGAGGACAAACCTCAATTGGGCCTATGTAATGCGATTCGCCATAATCTTAAAGAGACTGAGTGTCTGAATGAACAAAAACAGAGTGACACTGACCGTTCCAAGAAATGATCTGTACCATATCGATACAGTGTCTCATAGCGATAAGCTGTTCCCAACGTCTAACGAAGAGCCAGTCATCTCCACGATAGATCCACTGTACAAAATGGCAATCAACGACTGAATATAAAGTAACAGGGAGGAATGCCGGGAATATACATTCTTGTTCCAGGTAGTGGGGCCATAGTGCTAGGACGGAAGTTGGTAAAATTAGTCTCAAGTCATAACATCTTCGCTTGAAACTCACGGTGAAGAACCATGGCGACACTGCTGCCATAAAGGAGCGTGCGCCATAAATCAGGTATTGCAGATATTCTGTATCTGTGTCTAGTACGGCGTTTTCGATTTCCGACCGCGCAGATGAAGCTGAAAGCTGTATGGGCCAACCTCCATTCCACTGCAGACTATGAGCATGGAACGGCGAGTATGATATTCGGTAACCCTCACATTGAAAGCACCATCCATAGCAGATATATTGGGGAAACGCGCTGGGCTCACAAAAAATGACGGAATGAAGAAGATCTACAGAGTGGGAAGCTTATATATATATGTGGGTTAGAGAACTGTAAAGGAAGCACGCACAGGGGTTATTTTATTCAACTCTGACTTCAGATATGCCCAGCCACTTTCCATGCTTCCCTGGCCGAATGTGCTATTTTCGCCTGCAAAAGTAGATATGACAACCTTGTTAGTCGTAGGGTGTTTAAACATGTGTGTACTCTTGATGCTTTGATTCAGGTAGTCGCGGAAAAGTTGGACGTCTGTAGCAACATTTCCAGGGACCGATCTTTGGCGAGACGTCAGTTGACACATTTCCAGTCGAAGGATATAAAGACAACGAACGTCATATCAAAACTGAAAAAGAGGGAAAACTTGGTCGTGGCGGGTAGTTGATTTGCAGCGGTGAAGCAGTCTGCACAACGCTGTTTCTGCCAATCTTCTCCGCCGACGTTGAGCACGAA
The DNA here is from genome assembly GCA_003314615.1 of Pholiota microspora. Taxonomy (NCBI): domain Eukaryota; kingdom Fungi; phylum Basidiomycota; class Agaricomycetes; order Agaricales; family Strophariaceae; genus Pholiota; species Pholiota microspora. The sequence goes on from QFFD01000044.1 coordinate 12,194, forward strand.
TCCATCTCTAATGGAGCGATAAAAAACCGGATATAAGAAATTGATGATAGGTGTGAACGTACATATCTTGAGAAGCTGCTAGTTTGATGTCTTTCAACCAATTATCGACCGTATAAGGCTAGAATAATAAAGTTAGAGCTGTTGCCTCGCCTATTGGAAAATAAATACTAACGTATGTATTCCCAACCATGAAACTATCCGCTCCTATCAGCGTGCACCTTTCCAATTGAAAAGAACGATACTCACTGTGCGAATACATATTTCCTGGTTACAGCCTTCGTCGACACGTCCGTAGACTGAGGATCATTGACCGATTCTTCTCGCTCTAAATTGAACTCGGTATGCGTACTATCCTCTGGACCTTTGGACCACCTGAAACTCTGCATCTGTTCGGGAGCTGTGGGTCGTATGAACTGGAGCGCGCGTCGTACTGCGATCGGTTTGGGGGAAGGTTCCTTTGTTGGCTTTGTCATCGTGTTTTATGGTGAAAGAACACTTCAAAAAGGCGACGGCGATGCCAGAGAGTTGAAAAGCTCGGTATTTATGTTGGACTGCTGGATGAGACATACTTGATACAACCTTGAACAAGGCAAGTGGAAAGCGACAGGAATTCATAAAAGGTCCCTGGGTGACTTTGAAGCTTTCCAAAGAGTTTGTGGTTGAATTGTTCTGCGCACTTCCGCTATTGATGATGGTAGATGTTGACGCGGACGTTAAACATGGACCAGTAACTCTGATTTCCAAGTTGATTTGATGGCAAGTTCTGACCGCGACGCTCGAGGCTATAATTACGTCGAATCCTTGTCGAATCCTTCTGCCTCAATCATTCATCTTGGTAAGTACCCAGACTACCGTGCTACACGAAAGGATAAAGAAGATATAATGATATGATGATATGTAGTACATCCCGCAAATTTTGTTCAATCTATTTAAATAACTTCTGGTTTTCCAGGAATTGTGTCCATTCAGCATTGTCCATGGTATAACTTTCCGTTACCCTGTCAGGGAACGTTCCTGATCTTACGGCCTCACAATAGCTCATGATCCCCTTGTCACGAACCTCCTTCAAGTTAGTGAAGCGGCGCACAAATTTGGCTTTGTGGCCAGACCAGACCCCAAGGAGGTCATCGTAAACGAGAACCTTGAACAACAGTCAGATCCGAGGCTTCAGAATCAGACTCAAATAACTCACCTGCCCACTTGTATCTGGACCTGCTCCTATACCGATGGTTGGTATTTTTAGGCGAGATGTGACGTACTTCCCCAGTTCTTGGGGAACTGCTTCGACCACTATTGCAAATGCTCCGGCGTCCTCTAAAGCTAGGGCGTCTTCAACGACTTTGCTAGCTGATTCAACGCTTCGACCTTGGACTTTGTATCCAGACAACGCGGAATGTCTCTGGGGCAGGAGACCCACATGTGCCATAACCGGAATCCCCACAGCCGTCAGATGGCGCACCACATCCACAATTTCCCGACCGCCCTCGAGTTTGACACCTTCAACTCGTCCTTCTTGAATGAGACGTACCGCGTTCGCTATGGCATCGGCGATTGACGTGTAGTACGACCCGAACGGCATATCGGCGACCAGGAATGGGTGGGTTGTGCCTCGCGCCACTGCTTTGGTGTGGTGGATCATCTCGTTGAGGGTAAGCTGTGTCGTGGACGTATACCCCAAGCACACCTGCGCGAGCGAATCCCCGACAAGAGTGATATCAGTGAGCGGCGACGATGAACATGCAAGTGCCGATGGATAATCGTATGCTGTGACCATTGCGATAGGTGTCTTGGATCGGCGCAGGGCATGTAGTGCCTGGATGGTCACTTTTTTCCGAGGAATAGGCAGCACCGAATCATCTGCTGCTGGACGTACACTCATCCATCGTCGTAATTGGGGACCTGCGTGGAGGACGTCGTGTGAGAGATGACGGTGAAGAAGGAACGCCGCCATTTGTCGAGATCGATCGTGTTCGCGGGTGGGTTTTGTGCAGATTCAGAGGTATGTGGCACCACAATCTTAAGCAACGTTATTGAGTGAATTTAAACCATTTTGAAGAAATCTGGCCTCCATACGTATGGGATCGTTCGATCACACGTATGCACCATGGACAAACTCAGGAGATCCCACTTTTTGGCCATCGGTACTGTAAAGGAATGATCCCGGAGAGACCCGCAGCAGCAGAATCCACCAGCCCGCCATATGGGCACACTTGGCTCTGACATGGTACCGAGTTCGTCCTCGGAATCGTGCAGGATATGAAAGCGATTCGTCGTTTCTCCCCCATGACGAAACTTTTTCGATTCGGCATTGTAACCGGCTACTTATCAACCCGATTCCGAGACGCGTG
>QFFD01000050.1:0-20317 GCA_003314615.1 Pholiota microspora
AGAAGAAATATGCACAAAGATACTTTCACTGCCACATAGTTGCCAAAGTGCTTTTGCTTCTTTCCTTCTTCAGTGCTTGCCAACTGAGTACTGAGGATGCACCTCGCTGCACATACGAACCAACAGTATCCTGTATCGCTCAGACTACGTGCATCTTTTAGGTCAGCAATGACCGTAATTTCTTCTTGGCTGATTTGAAGCGCCTCCGGAGCCGGCGACGACTTATTCCAGCTATTTATGGGCCTGACTGAAAGTACTTACTTGACAACCCACCCCGCTCCAATCTGATCCCAAGGATGCCTCCCATCGTGCCACAGCCAGCTGAATGGCGATTTCCCAAGCTCAAGCTCCGCGTCGACGACCTCGCGCACGAGGGTGCTACTGTCTTCTTTGCAGTAGTTCAGCCAGCGGCTGTCTTGCGCCGCGCGGTCGATGCTAGTATGCGGTGGCTCTATCCATCTGGCAAGGCGGCATCGCAGTAGGTCAAGTACTGAATCATGATGGTGTCATACTCAATGGGTAGATGTAAAATCAGTGTTGAAGAGGTTCTCCTAATCCTAGCGCCCATGGAGGGCGTCGCACACACGATAGGGACGCGCACACACAAGGAGATCTGGCTATCGTTGGATTATGTATATGAATGTCGGGATCGCGCAGAGGCTGAGATTGCGGGCGTACTGGTACATGAGATGGTACATTGCTTCCAACACAATGCAGTGGGCACATGTCCTGGAGGGTTAATCGAGGGTGTTGCTGGTGCGTTTCAATCTACTTAGATTTTTGCGCCTCTGGTAACACCGATCACAGATTATGTACGTCTCAAGGAAGGCCTTGCTCCGCCTCATTGGACTCAACAGGAAGGAAACGGTTGGGATTCGGGCTATGAAACTACAGCATATTTCTTAGACTGGATCGAAAACATCTGGGGGCAAGGATCTGTCCAAAAACTCAACGCGTGCTTGGACGGAAAGGCTTACTCCCACTCTGTCTTCGTCGAGGTGACTGGTATTGAAGTTGCGGACCTTTGGGCTAGCTATTGCTCTACTCTCCAGTCCCCTGACGATGAGTACGGCCATGGTGATGGGAAGACACCACCCACTGAGTGGCCGATGCCGAAGCTTCTTATTCGCGTAGACGACTTAGCGCATGAAGGCGCTGATGTTTTCTTTGCTGCGGTAAAGCCCAAGGAGGCACTCACTGCGGCGGTGATGGCCAGCTTCAAATGGTTATATACGTTAGACGACGTACCTAGGAAGTCAGTATTACAATCATCTGGAGTGCGCGTTTTCCTCGACGTATTTATTCTATACTAACGCTTTCTACTTTTTTTTGTGAAGCGTGAAGCAGATTACACTCATCTTACGCTCCATGGACGGTGTCGCTCATACCACTGGAAGTAAGTCGCATAAGGAGATCTACTACTCTCTCGATTACATCAAGGCTACAAAGGATCGCGCTCATAACGAAATTATGGGAGTGCTGGTACATGAAGTAGTGCACTGTTACCAATACGATGGACGTGGATCTTGTCCTGGGGGACTAGTAGAGGGAATGGCTGGTATGTGACAGTTTTGGCCATGTCTCCAATATGTTGACGAATTTTTGTATCTGTACTAGACTATGTTCGTCTCCAAGAAGACTTAGGACCACCCCACTGGAAGCCCAAGAGTGGTAAATGGGACATGGGCTACGACGGCACCGCTTACTTCCTACACTGGATCGAGCGGACCATAGGGGCTGGCACGGTACGCAAGCTCAACGCCTGCATGAAGGGTAAGAAATACCACAAGAAGGTATTCGAAGAAATTTGTGGAAAATCTGTGGACAAGCTATGGACTGATTACTGTACGACCATTGAGGGAGTACTGCCACCTCAAGGAGATGTGCCGGCGGCGAAACTCTTAGTTCAGGAAGGCAAATCTTACTCCCCTGTATATATACGATGAGTTCAGACTGTTATTCCATATCTTATACATATTTTACCAACCTTCTCATCTACCAGCACACAAGAAAAGAAAAGAAAAGAAAAGATACAACAAATAATCGCGGAATATGCTCCAAAAAGCTCGCGTGGTACAACTTCCAAGGAATTTGAGCATGGTTTGAGAGAAGGCAATGAAGTACCCCCAACACAATTAATCCGATTCATCCGAGTCTGACCCATAGTCCGACTCATCAAAGTCGTAGCCACCTGCTTGCGGAGCTGCCTCGGGTGCTTCTTGTTCCTCTTTCTCGTTCTGAGCTTCATTGTAAGCGTTTGGGTCGTCTTCTGAATCCTCTGAATCCGAACCCGGGTCGCCGGCTGTGGATCGCTGAGCGCTGCCAGTGTCGCCATCGTGAGACGGCGGGCCCGTTGACCGGCCTGGTGTTGAATCCGCGGCCGTCCAATCCAGCGTCGGTGCGGTGCCTACACGAAGGTCACGCTGGTCGTCAATTGGGAGCCCGGATACCATGGCCTTCCAGATGTCGATGAGTACCCTGATGAATTTCAATAAGTTGACTGAACGATACAAAAAGACTATGATACATACGGTGCTTCATTGCCTGCACACCATCCATTGTCCATGGGCACGCCCAAGCGCTGTGCAATGTCAGTGATGCCTTGAACGTCTTTGGCATGCATCAGTTTTGCATATAGTTGTTCGATATCGACGACATAAATTGGGGCATATGATGGTCTTCTGTTATGACTATGGATATCTTGTCGATTGGGGTACGCTGAGTTGATGCGTTGATACCCGCGTTGAGGTGGTGAAGGGGAGCGAGACTGATGGCGATGATAAGAGTTGCTTGAAGCATTTTCTGTCTGAAGTATGCGTTAGAAATTGAAAGATGGTAATATTAACTGACTCTCATACCGATCCAAACAGAATTCCTCGTAGCCCGTATCTCCATGGCTGGACGTCTACACCCATGTTTCGAAAATAGTTCATTGTTTCCTCTTCTTTATTGACAAGAAGAATCATAGGTTTTTTTTGTCCACTCAGTAAATTTTGTATCCGGTCTGGGAGTTCTGTAGCACGGATAATTTCTGTATCTCCATACTTGAAAGACTAGAAGAAAGATTGTCAAAAAGGATTGCCCAGATTCAAAAGTTCAAACAGACCTTTTTATTGCCTTTCTTTCCAAGCATTGCATTTCCGGCGTTGACAATGTGTACGGCGGCTTGATAATCGGGCGTTAGACTAGAAGGAACAGCGTTACAAAAGCCGATGTCGAGGACGTGTGGATTTTTTGTTCGTTCAGACAGACGCCTGTCATCAACACCTTTTGTATTGAATACGAAGGCTCCAATGCAAATATCATCTTTCCAAGAAGTATTACCACAGCCATAGACATCAGGATGCGACGTCAGTGTGCTACTCAAAATCCTATAAAGAACTCTGAAAGAAACTAAATCAGATTGTGAAGAAAAAATCAAGGATGGTTTTCACCTTCCGTGTTCGAAGGAAGCTCTGTAATGGTTGTCGACTCCGGCTGTATATCCTCTGTTTGCCTGGCTGGTATCTCCTGATCCACCTTTCTTCCCTTTAGACTTCGGCTTGAGAAAGGACAGTTTCTGGGCTAGTTCCTTCACAGACAGAAATGAGATAGGGGACAGGGATTCAAAATAGTTCGCGAGGAATGGTTTTGCCGTAGGATATGGTAACCTTGAAACCCTTGTAAATCTTCGAACTTGGTCTTCGGTTAGAAGCAAATGAGATGAACCATGCCGAGTGATGCCTGCGTCGCCCAGATTAGTACATGGTAGTGGGAAAGGGTTGCGAAGATGAGCACCAAGTATAAGATCCACAGAATCGCTTGCATTAGGACCAGCTCGTAAAGGGGATCCAGGACCCGCGATCGCGTCTGCGAGTGCTTTGTCGTCGTAGGTAGCCTTGAACCTGAAGAAATAGTTAGTCATAGATGAATCTGATGCTATATCTCTTACCAGTTGATATGCGGCCTGTAACCTCCAATCTGGTAATATAGAATGCGGGACATGGGCAGGTAAGTGGAACAAGAGGTGAAGGAAAGGATGGGCGTTTAGTGAAAGGTACAGTTGGACATCTAAATATAGATTCGCGGCATTGTTCTTAATCTGCGGCGATTATCGAACTTAAATGCGTCATGTACTGTTTTATGTACGACCATACGTATATTGTCACGCAATCCCTTTGGTTTGTCTGCAAGACACGGCGAAAGCAATGACCTCCGGAACTTTCAGCAAATTGAGGATAACTGGATCTATCTTTGAGTTGCAGCGCTCTCTCAATTAATCTACGATGGTCGACATCACAGGTTTCTATAGAATCGATCGATCCCTGCTTGAAGAAGATGGGATAGAGATCTTTGATCTTATAGAAACCTTTTCGGACAGCCGCACCGGAAACATTTTATTGAGTTTTTCCTTCGGTCGAAAGCAAAAATTGAAATGCGATAATGCCAAGTTTTTTATTCGATGTTGAGATTCTATTTACATCTTGGAGTTCACTTTTCCTGTCCCGCTTAGACTTGAGCGGAGGAGATATAGAACCACTTGGAAACTGTACATAAATTAGGTCAATGGGGGGACAATGTCGTAACAGAAAAGTATGCGTACCCGAAGGGTCAATAGGGGCAGGGGCACGTCCCGCGTGAGAAGGGAGGCTGCTGTAAGTGGCATCATCCCTCCTGACGAAGCCAGGAGAGTTTTGGATGGTGATGTTACGGCTGGATTCCACATTAACATTGGCGAACATGCAGAATCATACTGAAAAAACTCACATGGAAAGATCGTAGGTCGCGCTCTTAGCAGGAGACTCTCCGGTGATCAAGCGGCGCCATGATTCATGGCACTCGTGGATGATCTCCATGGCGTATTTCTTGTTTTTGGCCTCGCCGGAGAAGGCGAAGGTGTTCTCAGGCTTTCCATCAGGGATCTTGTAGATCCTACAGAATAACAGAATGAGAGAATGCCCCTGAAGACATAACAATGTAGACACTGACCTGAACCATTCATTGGTTGCACGGATGAGACCGGGAAGATGCCTCTCAACATCCTCGATGTCGTTGAGCTTGGATGCGAGGGGATCGAGGACATCGACAACGATGACCTTCCAGTCAGTCTCGCCTTCATCAAGCAGGGCCATGATTCCGAGGACTTTGACCTGCTTCACCTGGCCAACGTAGCCGATCTGTTCACCGATCTCGCAGACATCAAGAGGGTCATTATCACCCTTGGCCTTGGTCTCAGCGTGCATCTGAGTGGGGTCCTCCCAGGTCTAGATACTGATTAGCAAAACACCATGGCAGAACATCGACAGGTGTTTGACTGACCTGGGGGAATGCGCCGTAGTTCCAGATGTAGCCGTGGTGAGGGAAGCAGTTGCGGACGAAGCGCAGCTTTCCGCGCTTGATGTCCTGCTTGATAGGATTGAAGGGCTCCTCCTTGGAGATCTCCATCTTCGCGTTGGTCCAGCGGGGGACCTCGACGACCATGTTCAGGATGCCCTGGGTCTGGTCGGCGAAGAGGGGAATGTCGTGGAAGGGCGAGACGACGGAGCCATTCTGTTCGGTGAAGACGCGGTGCTCTGGGAATAGATAAGATCAGTGGTCAGCGAGCGGGGAGAAAGCGGGTACCAAGGGTGTTGGGTGCACCGACGAGGCGCGGGGTGTATTCTGGAGTCGGTCAGCGGCGTTGAGGGCGACGACGACAGGGGGACTTACGGGAGGCCATGGGTGTGGAGGAAGAAAGAAAACGGAGATGTTGTGTTAGACGGCGCACCGTGTTTGGTTTCGATGCCATAGGCTGGCACGTAGGAATTCGGATGCTACGCTGGAAATCCCCGTGTCATCTCCCAATTCTGTTCTGTGTCCCGGAATATGCTCACCTGTGCTACTGACTCCCGACAAATCCTCAACCCCGCCCTCTTATACATTATTATTCAACATTTCACCCAGCTCTCCGGCTTCACCTCCTTCCGGCTTTTTTTCCACGCTTGCCTCCGCCAGGGGCCGGGGAATTAGCTCAGGTTCGTTATAAAGACTGGACAACGTCAGAACAATCTCAAGTAATACATTACGCAAGAATAACAGCGCGTAGAACTATTTTCGTTGTGATGAATTGAGCTCTACAGTGATATTACTCCAAGCGATTAAATATTACTCGAGATGCTTTGGCTAATACTATACATGCTGCATCAGGATAGTCTACTTGTGTTTTTCAGCCTGATCTGGATGCACTGGTGGATAACGACAGTACTTGTCAGATATCGACGTAACCGTCCATGTACCTGCGAGAAAGAAGACGAGTAAGAATCTCAATCATAACTTATTCTAGAGGGTTTCGTACCTTCGAGAGCAGAAAAGATCGAATAATCGTTTGTCTGCACCCGGGAAACGGTGTGTGTTTCGAGAACTTTACCCATACCACCTTTCTTGGGCGAAAGCTCAGAGCGCTGGTACGTGAACGTGAATGGCGGCTCGCCGATCAATGTGAAAACAATCTCAGCCTGGTCACCTAAAAGGGCAAAAATATTGTCAGTAGACAACAATGACAGCATTTATACCATGACGTACCTTCATGGATGTCCTGGAAGATCCTCTTGCCATGCCCAACCTGCGCAGAGGGCAGCGCATGCACTTTGAAGCGGAGGTCCGTTACTGCAGCCTTGCACATCTTCTGCTGATGTGCAATACTCGTGACAGTAAACAGCCCTGGCTGTTGCTGCTGCAGAGAGAATGGCGAAGTCCGCGCCTCTTGAGTATAACTTTTCCCATTGACCTTATAGCTGAAAATCACAAGTCAGCATTCACCAGAAGTACAACGACGCGTCGAACGAACCCAATTGTCCATGGTGGTATACCCTCCAGTTGGAACTGGGTCAGATCACCAGCACAGATATCTTCACGGCGCTCAAATGGAATAATGGCAGCCGTCTCCGCCACGTCCATCCAGACAGCTCGGAACATGGGGTCCAATGCTGCCTGTTCACAACCAGACGCGTCGGTCACCTTCTCGATGCTCAGCAGGTGCGCTCCAATTGCTCCAAACGTATACGTCGGGATGTCGAGTCGCCATGTATGCGTCGGTACCACAATAGTGCGCATCTCGACGTGACTGGCAGCGATGTTCTTGATAGCAAGCACTATGGTGAAGGGCGGCACGCCAGCAAGCTGGATCACGCCGTCGCTGGAGGAAACGTCGAGTGGTACGAGCGCGTCGTGCAGACAATAGCTCAGACGGTTGCGGTTCTTGAATCGTGCAGAAGGACGGAGCGACACCTGCTGCTCGAAAACGAGCCTCTCAGCGCGGGGGATAGGCCTGTCCTTAGAACCCGACAACGGATATGCAGCGTCACCGATTTGTTTCACCTCATAGTATACCCTACCAGGGATGGAAGTTTGCAGTTGGAATCGAGTCCGAGGTTGGATACTGTTGAAGATGGGCTGATCCATAATTTTACTGCCACCTGTATCAGTGTTTTGCGCGATGTTGTACATGATCTGGAAAGGAGGTCGACCTACAATAGACTAAGTCAACAAGGCGCTTAAAATCCAAAGTGGAAGGCTCGTACCCGTCAGGTCAAGGTCGACGTGGTCATTGATACCCTCGCAAATGGGATGGAGAATATAGGAACCGTTATAAGAGTCACGGGTAGCTTCAGTCGAGGATGATAGCTTGGCCGAAGGTCTTGGAATCCATTCGACGTCGAAGGTTGATGCGTCAGCTACCACGATACCTGGACATTGAGAATCGGAAACCTTTTGGAAGGGATTTAGCATCGAGGTGAGTGTGGGTATGCATGCGACTTGCCTTGAGTATCTCATACGTGCCTTGGTCTACGACCCGAATGTTGGCGTTCCGGTCGTAGAATGTGTCCTGCATCACAGCGCCAGATTGCTGTCTTTTGAATGTGACAGTCCAAGGCTATAGTACAATCGTAGGGAAGTTAATGATTAGAGAGAACAGAATTATCGGCTCACTTACTCCATCGCCAGTGAGACGGAGAGGCAAGTTCGCTCTTTCGTTTTCGGTGACAATTATGCTACGTTCTTTTGGTTTACCGTAGAATTGTACGGTTGGCTATTGGGCTCTGTCAGACCTGATTTGTTTTCAAGAAATTGATTAGAACATACCACAACCCGTTTGACTTTGACCTCTACTCCCGGAACTGATATGGGACGTTTGCATTTTGAAGCGTCCTCCACGCTGACTGCAGGTATGTGAATAAACGAACTCATTCAGTCAATTAAAGTACTCACCCAGGTCGATCTCGAAACTTCCGCCGTTCTTTTGGAGGTCTTTGGGAATTGGGACTGCGATCGTCTTTCTAGGAGTCTGTATATCCGAGATTTGGATAACTTCAGCTTTCTTGGGCCCAATTACTTGCAGCTCAAGATTCCATGGTCCAGTCCCCTGAAACATGAACGCAATTAGTATATTGCGGCTGATATTCAATATCCAGTATCATGACCTACTCTCAAGTCGACGACAATGTCAATAGTGTCTCCCGAGCAGCTGCTGACGATCTTCTTTCCTCTGCCCGATCCATGCATGTCAGCAAAGTCAGCAGAAGCAAGAGGATGTATCATTTGATCAATGCTGGGCCCTTGGAGTTCCACCTTTTTATAGTTTGCATCGCTGAGAGCAGCGAAAGTGAACACATAATGTCCACTTCGCTCAGGCTGAAGAGTCAATTCTCCCCGAGATGACGTGAAGCTTTTTGAGACCAAACGGACGGGCTCGTTGTCGCGTTGCATGCGGTAGTAAATCTGGAAAGGCGGAGTACCATGGAGTACAAGGGACGCAGACACGCCTGTATCGCCAGAGCTATGAATATGATCAGAAAATGTCGACACAGAGGCAACAAAAGAATTACCATTCGTGTATACGTTTCCATTCAATTTCCGCTGTCGGTAAAGGTTTCTGGACGACCTTGCAGATATCTGGTGACAGAACAGTTCCAGTACAATACTAGACATAGAATTGAGAACCTGTAAGTATCCAACTTTGGGTGATAGACCCACCTTTCCTTTGATTCCGAGAACCTTGTATTCTCCTGGACTGTTGACACGGAACGCCAAATTGGTATCATCGGGTTGGACCTTGAGAGTTTTCGTCCACCCTTTTTTGCTTTTGCCGCCTTCTGTGGTAGGTTGATACGCCAGACTGACGTCAAGTGGTGCATCGAAAGCATCGACATGTGAAGTTCGCAGGTTGATGTTGGTTTCGGAGCCAATGAAGAGAGAAGCAGGAGTATCCGAGCTGCATATGCTGAATGAAACTGAAGGTTTTTTGAGGACCATAAATGATCTAGTCGTCTTTGTTTTGCTGAAAGAATTCACATCAACAGAGGGCGCATCGATACCGACGCGGACAGTGTTACCGACACCGTCTGTGATTTCCTCCAATGCATAGAGATAGGCTCCAGGACGCTCCAAAGAAATGCTCAACGGTACTGCGACTCGTTGAGGACTTGGAACGCGAGAGATGATTGATGAAGTGGCAAGAGAAGTTTTGTCCATGACCTCTGTGGTGTGTACTTCCTCATTGTGTTCATGGTCATCCTTGTGATCACCTTCAATTCCTTCGACCAGAAATTGTTCCTGGTGTCCATTGATCGTCCTGAGCCACCGAAGGCTCAGAGGAGGTACTCCGGTAACTTTGATTTTCAACTGAGCATTGAGCTCTTGGCCGGCGCATCGAATAGGTTCTAGTGCGGTACCTTCATCTTTGGCGAATTCTACCTCCGGACAAGGTACTATTACAGCTTCCGAGATTACAAGCCTGGCATCCGCGTCGGACTGGTCATACACACGTTCCAGTCGTATAATTCCGGGTTGGTTGATAGAGATGTAAGCCATGGATTGCGTAACTTGCAGTTTAGAGGTTGTGTCGACTTCTATTTCCTTGTCGTCGTCATCGTCGTCATACTCGTCATACTCATCACCTGCTCGAGGATTCGCCGTGGGCTGAATGGGAGGAAGCAGGGGTTTCGATTCGGTTTTGAGATCTTTTGCGGGAACATCAAGAATTTTTACTACTTCCTTCAAGCCGTCGTCCTGATATCCAAGCGGTGTGACAGAGTATTTTAGACCAGCAATGTTGGTGTTGTTCAACACAACGGGGATATGGACAATGCTGTTTGAAGGTGATAGGCAGAAATTGAGGTTTTGTGGATTGAGGTGTGCAGTACTGATTGGGGACATTCGCACCGTATGCTGGCCTAACAAATGCGAATCTCTCCCGCTAGCCGCAGATATCAAACCAAAGGTGATAAGTGCAAGAAGTTCTCGAATAGCTGATGGTTCCACAGTCGAAGAAACGTCTGATTCAACAGTCATTAACAGCACAGATCGATTTGTTTGCCAACATACCTGAAATCCCAGACGTGAATCCAACGCTACCTCCGAACAGCCCAGATGCATTAATATTGATCCCTCCAAACATAATGCCGTCCAAAAACCATAGAATTCCAATTTGCAGGAATACGCTGGCATTACCGTACTGCAGCCTAGGTATCCGTAGTTGTGATAGCAGCGCACAATACATGAAATCGACCAGAAGCCATTTACGACAGATGGTCATATGGTCCTCCCCCGAAGCGAGCGACCAAACGAAATCAAGAATCTTTATCGACTATGAAATAGGACAGAGTACATCAATATAGTTCAAAAATTTATATCTGATTATCTTGCCTGACAAAGAAGCCCAAGACTTAGATAGTAAAGTCTTTGTGAAGGAATATCGAGGTACTTTTCAGGTATTAGTGGATTCGGTGTGGGCGTTTTTGTTGAAGATGGTGGGAGTGGAGGCGAAGAAGTTGCCATGATTGCAGGCAAATATATCTTATACACTGTTTTGAGGTTGCGGACAATGTGTGGTCGCGAAGGTAAAAAACGCGCCCAGGTGGCGGCAGGCTATGAAGCTGAAGAGGTCCCAGTATGTTCGTTGAGGATGTTCGCTTTAGTTTACACAATTGGGTTAGTAAAATAGAGCTCAATTATCGTGAGGAACGAGTTGAGTACGTGAGCTCAAATGGCAGAGCGTAGGGAGGCGTGAACAGTAGCAAGTGAGTGTTGAGTGAGTCGTAGAATGGGACTTGGACAACCACAGAGCCATTGTTGCAGCTGCAACCCACGTGATCGTCTCAGTAATCTTATCTGATAAAGTTCATGTTATGCCACTGGTAAGGTAGAGGCATTCCATGGCCATCCACTGTCACATGATATAGCGTGATAATGAGTGACAAACGTAGAGAAATAGAGATAGAAACTAATCAAGGGCTAGTATACAAAATATGGCTGCACCAAAAATTCAGAATCCAGAATTCAGAAATTTTGTTGCGAAGGGATTTTGGATAAATACTGCACAGGAATTTCTATCTCAATTACAATGTTAGAAAGGATGCAAAAACCTTCGCGCTCACGTGGATCAATTAAGTAGTGAGTGACACCGCCAACGTCGGCGCCACGACTTATTTATATTATTTTTTGAATGCACAATGTCTGGTCCTCTGCCAAAATAAAAAAGATCACAGATTCTTAATCTTGGAGCATGGCCAGGGAAAAAGAAGAGAAAGTCAAATGAAAATAAGGAAAATGTATAGTATGCAGCAAAGTTGTCATTATCCTGACTCTGAGCAAGTGCTTACAGTTCCTATTCTACAGGAATACATAGGGCCTACAAGTGAGGATCATGTATCTACAAAATTGAGAGTATCCCCAATATTCAGTACATTAGGTTCTATCTTTCTGCAGTCAAGAACTAATTCACTAAGCAAAGAAGAGGCCTATTCAATGTCAAACCATACCCCTAGTAGCCCAATTCCTAGGCCATTGCTGTGGTTATTTGCATAAAAATTCTTTGTGGCAAAGCAGTCTGCAGAACATGGCATTAAGTATCACTGTCCAGTGAACTTGAAACATCCTGCCTGAATTGCTGATAGATTATCTCTTGAGTACAAATCTTTAGAGCTCATTAAAGTTCATAATCAACTTATAATTTCAGCTAATAGCAGCAATATATCTATATAAATAAAAGCCAGTTCAATCATCCCATGGGATAAACGTCAAGGACAAACGTCAAATATATCTCGGACACACATACGTCACATGACTGTCACGAGAGCCGAGGTAAACCTGACCGTCATCCAACCGCTTCATATACTACACTCGATTATCTGATGCTTAGTACAGCAATCTCTGGCAACATTCCATTTGGTAACAAACTATCGACCACTGCTCAAACGTCTCCATGTACCCTAGGCAGCTTGCTCAAGGCTCGCTATCAATCAACTGACAACTGATGGCGGTTTGTAACACGACTGATCACGCAAATCCGTTAAGTTGTATCTCGAAACGGTACTTGAAAGGGAATGTCAGATAGATATTAGGCATAAAGACACAGTGTGGGCAGATAATTTATGGTCATGGTCTGGAAAAGGGCTCAACGGCGGTATTTCCATCTTTAGGAAAGCTCGGGAGTCAGGGCACAAACCCCAAGGCGCTACGTGATTGAACATTCTCGAACGCCAGGGATGACAATTGGTTAAGCGCTGTAAGGAAACTGAACGTGTGTCCTAAGCAACATTGCTTCTCCCATTTTTCACTGATGACGCATGCAGAGCGCGCAGAACAACATCGTTCAGTCCTACGGAATGAAGACAGAGCTTTACATTTAGAAGCCCCTGGGAGTCCGCGGCGACGGCGACCACGAAGGCATTCAAATTCAGAAAATGTGCCGCCCCGAGCAAATCAGGTACCGTCAGCGCATTCCAGGTGAGTACTGGCAGTAAAAGCTGTATGACAGTGCTTAATTTTTGTGGTGGTTCAGACGTCCCCAAGGTTCTCCCTTCAGTGACATCACACAGTCTGAGGGAGTAAATGGCTCGAATGGTGGTACCACACCGGTCCAAAATAGTGAACAGAGAGAGAATGCGGGTGTGCATGCTTTTCCCCATTGTAATACTGAACGTTGGACTGACAGCCAACTATGACCAGCGTCTTACTTTATCCAGGCTCCTAAAAGCCCAAACCTCTCCATTCCATCTCGCTGCAGATGCCCCACTCCAGTATTCAGTTTTTCAAACCCTACACATCGATCGCTCCGGCAACGGGAGGAAGACAGGCGGCTGCGCATATATGGCACTCTGACACCACCTCACGAATCCAGACCCTGCATACAACAACTCCAGACACCAGATCCTACTCAAATCCAGCATTTAGGTGCTGTCGTACAAGTTGAAGAGCCACATTTGGTTCGTAATATACAAACCAGTCAGGCGGCCCAGCTTTTAACGCCTACCTCAAGTCAGGTATGAGGCCCCAGAACCACGGCATGCTTATCTATTTTGACTGACAATTCCATAACCTTATAGTCCATACAGAATGGCCAAGTTAATCGTCGATCTTTGGCGCAACAGGCTCGACGTTTGCGAGAGCGAGCTGCCCGCCAACATTTGCAAGAAAATGAATCGCAGGAAATTTCCTCGGCTTCCGAGGTCAGTTACTGTGTATGTCTTGACAAGATGGAACTTATTTTATTTTGTTAGTCACGAGATCCTCCAGTCAATCGACGAGCTCAAGCGCAACAAGCCCGCCGACAGCGAGAGCGAATGAGCTTGCAGCAACAGCAAACTGTACTTAGAGCCGATCAGGTGTGCTATCATGAACATTCGATAGTAAGAGTATTGTACTTATTTTGCGAGATGCAGGTACCGCCAATAAATCGACGAGCCCTTGCACAACAAGCTCGCCGAGAGCGGGAGTGTTTGTTGCGGCAACCAGATCACCAAATACAGGGCCCACGACCTTCTAATGAGGTAAGATACTTTCTAGCTATGTTACTATCATGTAATTGAATAATCACAGGGCTCAGAAATCAATAGAAGAGCGCTAGCACAGCAGGCACGCCGAATGCGAGAACAAGCGGAAATACGCCATTGTTGTCAGTTGGATGGCGAGGTTCGGACACAGGTGAGCACAGAGCAATAACAAATCTCCTATACTCATGAGATATACTCACTGAAATCACTACAGAGAGAACAACATCATTGCATATTGCAAGAGCCTGAGCAGTGCCCTGCTCACAATGTGGGAGGCCGTTGTGACTTTACCGACATGGTACGTGTTTGGTGTATGAGAACAATGAAGCTAGGTAACTGAAAGAGAAAATTAGTCATCAATACCTCTTGCAAGACGTCCTTACCGGGAACCAAATGCACGTCACGACCTCGGTAGAATGGATAGGGTATGCCAGCACTGTAGTGCTTTGCACTGGCTTGCTGAAAGAGTGGGCAATGACGAAGTGGCCCCTGCGTTCCCTGCATGCTGTGATCACGGAACTGTGCAACTTCCTGCTATACGAGCTCCACCACCCCAACTTGAATTATGGTTTGTCGGGACGGATGAGCAATCCAAGAATTTTCGTGACTACATATGGGAGTACAACCACGCGCTATCATTCACATCACTTGGTGTCAATGAAGATCATTCAGTCAATCAAGGGCGTGGTTTCCCTGTTTTTCGCATCCAAGGCGAGCTCTGCCACAAAGCTGGGTTGCTGATGCCGCGTCATGGCCGTACTCCGACTTATGCACAACTGTATGTTATTGATTCTCGCGAGGCCCTGGACTACCGCATGAACAACAATGTAGACAATGGCGTCTGCCGCGACACAATGGAATCTCTTCAAACCTTGCTTCATGAAAACCATCAATATGCACCCATATATATGCATGCATATGAGATTCTTCGCAACCATGAGAGCGAAGATGTGTGCATTAGGTTGCGGGTTGCACCGGACAGCCAGAACTCCTTGGAGCGACGTCGCTATGATCTTCCAACTGCAGATGAAATTGCTGTAGTTCTTCCTGGGGATCAGTCATCAGCAGAATCACGGGATATTATTCTTCGAACGCGCAATGGGCCATTGCATCAAATAAGTGAATGTTATCCTGCATATTCCCCACTCCAATATGTCCTCCTTTTTCCCTATGGCGAAGCTGGATGGCATCCTGACCTGCAGATTGTGGATCCGCATGGAAGACGACCAAAAAGGAAGCGCATCACACTCACTCACCACACTGCATACCGAATCCATAGTCGACCTGGTCAATTTTCTTGCCTTCTTCATGGTGGTCGTCTGTTGCAACGTTATCTGGTAGACATGTGGGCAGCAGCCGACCAGAACAATCTACGCTACCTACGTCAGAATAATAACAAGTTCCGCTCTCACATTAGTCAAGGTCTCGAGGATGCTATCAACAATGACGACAATCTCAACGATGTTGGGACACGTATCATTCTCCCTTCATCGTATCAAGGAGGTCCTCGCCACATGCAGCAGCGTTTTCAAGACTCTTTAGCTATTGCTCGCTACTTCAAGAAAGTCGATATATTTCTGACAATGACGTGTAATCCAAAATGGCCTGAAATCACACGAGAGCTTCTTGACCATCAAACTCCATACGACAGACCTGACTTAGTCACTCGAGTATTTCAAATGAAGAAAAAAGCGCTACTCGAAGATGTCCTGAAGAATGGTGTTCTTGGAAATGTGGTAGCCCATGTATATACAATTGAATTCCAGAAACGTGGACTACCACACATGCACCTTCTTCTTTTTTTTTGACACTCCTCACAAGCTTTTAACTCCTGAAGAGATTGACAAGCTTATATCGGCAAAATGGCCTGACCCCGAAACCGAGCCTCTTCTGTTTGAGACAGTCAAAACCTGCATGGTACATAGTCCTTGCGGCGATGCAAATCCCAATGCTCCGTGTATGGACAAAGAAACCAGAACATGCACAAAACGCTTCCCAAAGAAATTTGTCGACTACACAAATATGGATGTGAACGGATATCCTGAATATTACCGCCCCGACGATGGAAAAGTGTACATGGTTGGAGATAGGCGACCTCTTCCAGTTGATAACCATTGGATTGTGCCGTACTGTCCTTACTTATCTGCCAAGTATAATTGCCATATCAATATTGAATGCGCTGTCTCTCTCAGCTCATTCAAATATGTCTTCAAATACATTCAAAAAGGAGGTGACCGTGCAAGACTGGAGCTTCACCAACGAGATGAAATTGCTCAGTGGCTCGATGGGCGCTATGTCTCTGCATCTGAGGCAACCTGGCGCACTCTCCACTTTGGTATCCATAGTCAGGAACCTGCCATTATTCGACTCCATATCCACCTTCCTGGGCAACACATGGTCACATTCAATCCTAACGAGGATCCAGAGGTCATTCGAGAACGTGCTCTGTCGGAGCGCAGTACACTCACCGCTTTCTTTGATGCCAATGCTGATGAAGGTCCCCTCGGTGAAGAAGCACACAAGTTCACATACCAAGAATTTCCACAACACTTTACTTTTGTGCGAGGAGTAAATGGTGCACAGTCGCACTGGAAGGTTCATCAGCAAAAGTTCTCATTAGGTCGCATGTATTTTGTCCCCCCTACTGCTGGCGAACGATTTTATCTGCGTACTCTCCTCACCGTTGTGAAAGGTCCAAAATCCTTTGAAGACTTGCGAACGTACAATGGCACTGTTTATGAGACATTCCAGGAGGCCTGCATAGCCCGTGGTCTTCTCGAGAATGATGGAGAGTGGGAGCAATGTCTACGCGAAGCATCTGCAATGCAGACAGGTACACAGCTCCGTGCTCTCTTTGCAACGCTGCTGCTCTTCTGTGATGTTTCAAGCCCAGATCGTCTCTGGTACACCTTCCGTCAGCATATATATGATGACCTTCATCACCGACTACAAACATTAGGACTCAACAACCCATCCGAGGAACAAGTCTACGATTATGGCCTCCATCTACTGAATAAAATTCTGGAAGAGTCAGGAAAGTCACTAGCTGACTGGGCATCAATGCCAAAATCTCAGCATAACTGGGATGAACGAGGAAGAAACACCCTTATTGCAGAACAGCTTGACTATAGTCCTGAGACTGAATGCGAAGAATATGAACGGATGCTCCCAACGTTAAATATGGACCAGCACTCAGCATATGATTCTGTCATTCAATCGATTGAGACCTCTAATCCAGCAGTATTCTTTCTCAACGGACCAGGAGGAACCGGGAAAACATATGTCTATAGAATTCTTTGCCATAAGCTACGCAGTGAGGGCCATATTGTTCTTGCTGTATCTTCTTCTGGGATATCTGCATTGCTTCTTCCAGGCGGACGAACTGCTCATTCCATGTTCAAGATCCCTCTCAATTCTATTCCAGGTGAATCAATCTGCAATATCCCCAAAAACAGTCAGCGAGCTGACTTACTTCGACGAGCAACACTTATTATCTGGGATGAAGCTGGCGCACAGCATCGAGGAGCAATCGAAGCAGTTGATAAGTCCCTTCGTGACGTCCATGGGAATGACCAACCATTCGGAGGCATGACAGTGCTCCTCGGTGGTGATTTTCAGCAAACTCTTCCTGTTGTTCCGCATGGCAGCCCCGCAGAGGTCATTGATGCTACTATTCAACGCTCATACTTGTGGGAATCCATTCGAGTGTTGCATCTTCGTGAAAATATGTGCCTGACTCAAGCAAATGCTGACCAAAGATTTGCTGATTGGATTCTGGAGATTGGTCACGGTCGAACTGAAGGTGCTGAGGTGCAAATTCCGCAAAATCTGCTCTGTAAAACCTCATCGGACCTCATTAACTTTATTTATCCGGATGTTGATTCGATTCCGCCGCCACCTCGCGAATATTTTGCTGACCGCATGATTTTGGCCCCGCGGAATAGTGATGTTTTGGACATCAATTCTAATGTTCTGCTACGGATGCATGGAGAACCGCGGACATATTACAGTGCTGACAAGATTATACGTGAAGCAGGAGCTGATCCAGATGTTGGCGATGATTATAATAAACAGCCTATTCCTGTCGAGTACCTTCGCGAGATCCAGGAAACAAGTCTTCCACCAGGCGAACTGACCCTGAAGATAGGTTGTCCTGTCATCTTACTTCGCAACCTCCAGCCCTCTCGAGGACTCTGTAATGGGACACGGTTGATTATTACGCAGATGACGGATCGTGTTCTTGAGGGACGAATTATGGGTGGACCTCATGATGGCAACCATGTTTTCATTCCACGTATTACCCTCACACCACAACAACCATCAGCACATTATTCCTTCAAATTCAGCCGATGACAATTTCCCATACGCCTTGCATTTGCCCTCACAATCAATAAAAGTCAAGGCCAATCTGTTCGATATGTTGGCCTTGATCTTCGTATTCCTGTATTTTCCCATGGTCAACTTTATGTGGCATTTTCTCGCGTTACATCAAGTAGAAACATACGTGTACTGCTCCATAATGAGCACAATGGCTCAACAAAAAATGTAGTGTATCCTGAAGTACTTTTAGACTAGAAAAAAAATTGTTTTTCATAATATTATGTCTCAATTATTTTCTGAGAAAAGCAACTTAGCTGCCGACGGCCGTGCATACCCATTATTGCCAATGGCGATGCAGTTCTCGAAAATTCTACAAGTTATGGGACTATTCCAAACAATTTCCAAGTCTCTTATAGATATAAGTACGGACTGTATCCACTGAGTGATTCCAACACATCATCTTAATATGCCTTCCCCCACTACTATTTCTGCACCAGGATTTGCATTTGTCACCGCCACTGCAATTCTTGCAAACCCACGCTCAATAAATGGAACCAAGTCTATGGTTTTTGACGCGCAGCTATATATTGGTCCTAACCCCCACAATATACTTCTCGGATCCCTTCGCTACTTCAATCTATCCAATCATGTATTCTCCGCTGACCCGCAGCTCTATCAATTGCATTTTACTGTATGAATACTTTTCCTTAAAATTGCAACAATACTCATCATCTATTTTTTGGTACAATAGATTGCATGACGGGAACCTGGAACTGAAGTTCATGTAAGCGCTGATCGTATCCCCTCCAATTACGACTTTGTAGGCGACATCGAATGGGTTAGTAATATCATTTACTTATCTATCTACGCTTAAATTTTGACATTGACGAATCATGGTTTACTTATTAGCTGCAGCCATTAGGCCCACCTGGACCATGATACTTGGTTCAGCCTCCCGATGACATCCCATTCGATAATTTGGAGCCCAAGGAACTTGATGCGTCGGAAACAAGTCTCACAGACAATGCCGATGACATCTACGAGCCCGATCCCATCGCTGACACTTCAGAACAACTTGGACAGCTCACGCGAAAGGAATGGCCCTCATTCACAATTGACCCCTGTGAGCAGCCAATTATCCATGCAGTTGGGGTTGCCACAAAGTGCAATCGAACCTCAGTAAACCCATCCTTTGAGATCCGAGTTGAACAGCCTTACATTTCATACTACAAAGATTCAGCTAATAAACAGGCCACTCCATTTCTCTGCACATTTGCCAGCATTGGAAAATACAAGAATAGCAAGCCGACACCTTACGACAATCGAATCGTGACTTTCTATGGCCGCATTACTGGCATCAAGCATCGGTCGGTTTCAGACGAAGAATGTGTCGACTACTTCAAAGTTGAACTTCAAAGCATTCATTTCTGTGGCCAGTACGTCGTTCCTGCTACAAATTCATCATCAACTTCAAGCTCAGTCTTCAATGAATGTAAGTACCCAAGTTTTATTTTTTACATATTGCAGCTACTAACATTTTTCCTCTCAGATGGGTCATCTGGGCGAGCAGGCAAAACATTGTATGCTCTCAGCACACCATTGCGGGCTAATCCTACTTCTCCCCAGACTCCCCAGACTCCAACTCCATCGCACACAAATCGGAAAAGGACCTGCAATGTGCTAGAATCAGCTGCGGATAACATTCCTGCCCGAAAAATTCCCCGTCATAACACTGCACCAGGGCACAGTACCACTCAGACCGAAGCTGCCTCAAAGTCCTAATTAGTCTGTAGCGTAGATAATAATACATATTCTTTTGCTGCACCTATCAGTGTCAAAAGCAGAATGGTAACCCGTGCGAAGCACGGGTCAAATGCTAGTTCCTTAATAATTTGTCCTTAATTAATACACATATTGGGGATAGATGAGAGAGTTGAGGGTTTGAAGTTGGAGGCAAGATAACAGAGTGATATGCGTCTCGGGCCGACT
This sequence comes from Pholiota microspora, assembly GCA_003314615.1. NCBI lineage: Eukaryota > Fungi > Basidiomycota > Agaricomycetes > Agaricales > Strophariaceae > Pholiota > Pholiota microspora. The sequence continues at coordinate 20,100 of QFFD01000050.1, forward strand.
GCTAACGCTCTAGTCACACAGAAGTAACACCACCTGACAGTGGATGGTTATGGAGTTCCCCTACCTGCGCGAGATGACAACCGCTGTGCGTGCTCGTTGGGTGTGGGCACTGATTTAAATTTCTACTGAATATGTAATTTTACCAGATTACACCGGAGCAGACCTCGTATCGCATGACTCATGTACAGTTAATTTACGATGCTGTAGGTATACTTCCT
>QFFD01000051.1:0-10841 GCA_003314615.1 Pholiota microspora
GAGCTCGCAAAAACCATTCAATCGCCATGTTTCTTTGCTATTCTTTCACATCGTTCTGGAGATTTCAGGCGAAGTTGCGGACCAGATTATCAAGTCCGCGCGGTCGTATAGTGCCGCAAGACACGCGCGTGATGCAAAAGTACGGGACGGTGTACGAGATAGAGATGCAGCCAGGATCAATGAGGCCGTCCTTACCATCGTCTCAGAAGGCGCAAAGAGGATGGAAGTGTTGAGGGAAAATCCAAACGCGGCTTCAGAACCCAAAGAGCTCGATCATGCTATTGAGGTGGTGGACTGGGGTGTTCGTACCTTTGGCTCGTATGTGGGTGCGTACGTTGGTACATTTAAAGCACAAAATGGAACTGATGTTGTGTAGGTTGGATTGACATCAACCTTACGGTCACTCCAACAACTGTGCCACTATTGTTCACTCTCCTAGCAGACCCTTCTTTACCTATCCGATTAGCGACATCAGATGCACTTCTCCGAATCGTCTCAAAAGGCCTGAAAGAACCCAGCGATAAACTCCAGCTCCTGAAGGTTCTGTCTTTAGGTCAAGTCCTCGATGCGTTAGAATCAAAAACCCGGGCCCAGCAAAAAGAACGGGGAGATGACACGGATGAGGGAGAGGAATCGTACAGAGAGGCCCTGGGGAAATTGCTTAACGTACTTGGACAAGAATTAGCCAAGTTGATCGACGTGAGTGCTCACACGACCTCTATTTGTCGCGTGCCACTAAAACTAGTGCAACAGGAGTGCTCCAACGAGGAAATTCGAGCAGAGGCTTCAAGTTATCTGCTACAAATCCAACCCGCTATGCTTCATTTCCTTGCAGATGAATACGATGATACGTGTTCTACGGTCTTCCCATTACTGAATATAATTCTTTCTGGGGTGAGTATATTCATCGTCATCTATGTCAATTGGTATTAAGAATCGTGGTCAGTACAAACGCACACGCAAAACATCCATCGAGCCTCTCGAGGAACCAAAACGCGCCTTCCTGACATCGCTGCTGGAAGTCGTCCTTCTGAAAATGAAGTGGGACGAAAATCCAGACACAGACGACGCTGATGAGGACGACATTGCAGAGTTCGATAAGATGCGCAAGGCAAGTTTTTGTTCAGCTTCGCGAATGTGCAAGTGTACGGTATTAAGACTATTATAGGACTTGCGCATCTTCTTGGATTCCATTCTGTCCATAGACCAAGACCTTGTCACAGATGCCGTACGTACTCTGGCCTTGAACACTGTTTCAGCCTATCAATCTGGCGCTGCTGTCAAATGGAATGATGCCGAACTTGGGATCTATCTCATGTTCATCTTCGGAGAGATTAACAAAGGTGCGTCTTCTCCCTTCATTCATGCAAATTCGCATTGCCTGATTCTGGTAATCTAGGTGGTGCAAAAGGTCGTGCTGCTTTCTGTCAAGCCCCGCCTGTGGATAAGGAAAAGCGGAAAGCTGCAGATTATTCAGAATACCCACTCACAACTCATGGGCAGATGCTGTTCGCGCTTGTACAATCCCGGATCGCGTCATATCCCAATCGAACGGTGGCATTACAGTTCTTCGAAACCGTTTCACGGTATACTGACTTCTTCAAAGTCCGAAAAGAGTGCATTATCCCGACCCTGGAGGTGATGGTCGACGCGCGGTATGTCACGTCCTTTCAAAGGGTACAATACGTTTCTCAATTGATGTCAGAGGTCTACACAACGATAATTCTCATTATCGTTCACGGATGTTCTACCTTTTCCACCGTTTCATCAAAGAGCTAAGAAACGAAATTCCAGTCGATATAAGCACAACAATTATCGACAGTATGCGCGATCTACTCCCTATAACTGCTGAAATCCCCGAACCTGAAGAGCCCGAGACTGACATTCTTACAGAAGCCATCGCAAACTCATCCTTCGACTCACAACTTTACCTGTTCGAAACCGTTGGCATATTATGCTCACTAATTTATAAAGACCCGGCACAACAGTCAAATGTACTTATGTCACTGGTAAAACCGCTCATGGATGACCTCTCGCTCAACTTCCAAACGTTCCAAGCCAAGACCAACGGACCCTCAGACCTTGTACCCATCGTGAAGGTCCACCACATCATTATGGCCTTGGGAAATATTTCCAAAGGATTCCCAGATTACCCTCCTGCCCTCCGTGAAGGCTATATCCTTCCACCACTCGAAGTCTTCGCTCAGATGGCTCAAGCGATCTTAGTCTGCCTCGAGAATATGAACGTCTTAAAGCCAATCCGTGATGCTGTGAGCTGCATCGTTTGCTGTCGCTGTCATATTGTCTGACTTCGACATTTAGACTCGTTTCGCCTTTGCGCGGATTCTTGCTACCGCTGGTCCAACTGTCACCCATTATATCCCGCCCTTGATGAGCAATCTACTTGCTCACTTTGAACCGTCAGAATTGGTTGATTTCCTGAATTTTATTGGCCTCCTTATTCATAAATTAAACGTGAGGCTCTCCTTGCCGTTGCAAAATGATAGCTAACATAGTCGTTATCATTTTCAGAAAGACATGTTCGATGTACTAGATGAGCTGATCGGGCCTTTGAGCACACATATAACTAGCATCCTTTCCCAACCTATCACGGGCACGGACGATCAGCGAGCACATATTGAGACCAAAAAAGCCTACCTTGGCCTTTTGAACAGCATTATGGCGTCTAAGCTACAAGGAATCTTCATCTCAGAACGTTAGTCTAGTTTCCTTGCAGTAAGGCCAGGACTCACTTCGCTACAGGAAATTCGTCAAGCTTCGAAAATTTGATCCAGAATATGCAGCAGCTAGTCGAAGACGTCTCGGATCCAGCAAGTGAGAAGGCTGCAGTGACGTTCTTGAGTAGATGCGTCACCGTTTGGGGCCAGGTTCCAACCGGATCTCCTACACAAGATGGTGCAGCAAACGAGAGCTTACCAGGATTCGAGCGCTTTATCTACGAGCGCTTGGTTCCGACAGCATTCCGGGTTCCCTCGATGCCGAATTTCAACCTCAAGGACGGGCAGATTACTATTGTACGTATATTCAAGGAACGGCCTTATTCTGTGCTCACATTCACCTAGGTCCTGCAAGAAATTGCTAATCTCCTGCAAACAATTTGCAAAACCAGAGGAGCTGAATCCTATACATTCTTCCTCGACGTCTTCCTTCCCTCCCAAAATTGGCCTCCGGAGATGGCGCTAGATTTCACGACCAAGCTAAGAGATTTAGATGGCAAAGGCTTCCGGAAATACTTTACAGATTTGATTCGCTCATCGCGTGCACCTTCATAGCACGGTTGTGGTGATACCAACTTCTCTTAGATTTACACTCCTTTGTCCTAATAGTGCATTGTCGTCACTTACCTCTTGACGCTGTGTTTCAAAACACACACTATTTCTTTGTCTATCGCATTTTCAAGTCCTCGGATACATCTTCATTTTAAAGCAGACCCGTTGGCCTTCCTCATGATGTAGTATAATTTCAATTTTCTAGCATATTCATCAGAAATAACACTGCATCCTCCGTCATTCGTTTTCCGGGGTTCAAAATCGACTCATGATACACATTTCTCTGCGAGCAGTGACTAGTTAGTGGCCACACCTAGCTATCCTTGGTTGATAGTGTTCCGTAGAAACTATGTATTCATTCCAAACGCAACGATCCTGTCAGTGCGATTTGGGCGTTTAATACTTATTGCCCGTAATAGTCAATTCATTCTAGTTGGGAAGATAGTCTGTCTAAGTATTGTACACAAGAAGCCCTTTTCGGTCTTTGCAATTTTAGAAAAGTAATTCGATTGTAAATGCAATTAGCGCCGTCATCGAGATGAACGTCAAGATATATTGTGGGATCAAGAATGGAGAAAGGTGTTCCGCACTCCCTGTCCCACTATACACCTGCGTTAGCAGAACCTATAAAATGCAAGTCAGTCGTTTGCAACCATTCGCGATGGGAATATACGCACGTGAACTGTAGCTGTTGGTAGGCAAGACAGGAATCTAGCGCAAGCAAAGTATTATATATAAGCTGCAATCTTGTTGTGAATGAAACACAAACTGCGAACTCACATGCAGACAAATCGCAACACTTTGTCTTCGCTGTCAATAACTCCCACGTTCGTCAGCCCTTGACATATAAGTACCCCAAGGATAGGCATAACAACCATTTTGCCAACCGCAAGACAACTGATCGCACCAAGCGGAAGCATCTGCCACTGCCCTTTCTTCGGAAACGGCAGTCGTGCGAGGGACGATCCCAGACAAACAAGACCTAGAGGGACAGACGCAGCACCGACGAAAGCCGTCGAGTCTAGGAAAAATGCCAGCGGGGGCTGTCCATCGGGTGCCAAAGGCATATACGTTCCTGGGACAGGCAGAAAGAGGGCTTTGAGTTTGGGGATGAGTGCGATTGGGAACGAGACAATGATGGCTATCGAAGATGGCGTCAGAAATGCTTTGAGGAAGTCGATGATGTATTTTCCATATTTTCCGATGACAGGCTTCCGCGATTTTCGCGAGTGTTCTGCCGTCTTGTTGTCGGTGGAGTCTACTGGCAAGACAGTGCTTTCGTTCAAAGTTTTGATATTTGCATTCGACAGTTTCTCGAATGGGTCATTGCGAGGTTGGTAGCCTATTTCTGTTGGAGGGGACGAAGCCATGGGGGATCGCATACCTTCTGTTGGCACCATGGTCGACGCATCATCCATAAACGATACATGCCTTTGATGGAGTCGGGCAACATTGTCGTCCATCTCTTTGTTCATGACTTTCTTTTCTACGTCAGATACTTGGCTATTTTGTCGATTGTTTCGTTCACTTGTGGCTCGTGCCGTCGAAAAGTGCCCCAGCCCTTTCAAAGTACTGAACAACATCTTACGTTTCAGGCGCATAGTCTCTTGAACTTCTTCGGGTTCGACGTCTGGTCCATCAAAATCCCAGGCTACCAATTTGTGGCCCCCAAGAGGAAACAGGGTTATCTATATTAGAAGAGGAGTTGGATTGGTAAGTCTTATGATACCAAGAGAACATCGAGTAATTTGCGCACCATGAACACCAAGATAAAGGCAGAAATGTACGCTACCGCAAGATTCTGGTCCTCCACGCCACGGAAAGGTGCTGCCCCTGCGACGCTCATGATTACGGCAGTCGCTATTACAGAGAGAAGAAGTCGGGTGAGAAGTCCGAAGAACCAAAACCCGCGGTAAGACTCACGAATATCGCCTACATTGCCCCACCCTCCAGCAACAAGGACGCCATATCTAAAGCGATGAGGTACCCAAAAGAACTGTTTTATAAGCCAACCCATAATCATCCCCATTGCTTCATAGAGCAAGGCAACGAACACAAGCGGGCCTAGTAAAAATCGACGAGGGCATGAGTGAGTGTACAAAGATTGAACCTAAAGAACCTCACCTAGTGATGAGGCATTCTGAGCCGTAAAAGCAGGAACAATTTTCGAGAACATCAAACATGGCAGTGTTATATTGAGCAGAATCTGCCCCGCACCCGCTGCTGCGACAGAAGGGAAAACGTCTGCCTTGGTAATTCCTATCCCGCACGAAACGCAGAAAATCCTACAGATGCATTAGTCCAAGCAAAAACCACCAAGACGGAACGGAACTTACAGACGCAGCAAAGGCCTGCACGATATCCAGATAAGCGTTCCTGCCGCGACCATGATGAGCAGTGCTAGAACAAAAAGCAGGACACTCAGTCGCGTCGCGCAAGGGGAAGCCCAAGAAGGGGATGCGGGATGTGAATACTTCAGTACTTATCCATGATATATAAGGTCGAGAATATGTAAATTGGGGATCGAAAAAACAACATGGGGGACTGCCTGATATCCGGCCCGTTGCATCATGGATGATCGGGACCCCATCGCTCCTAACGGGCACCCATTTACCAACTTCAAAGCACCCCTGGGAGATAGATAACCTTGCCTCGAGTGTCAATTTGGAACAGATGAATAGCAATACACCAGAAGGAAAGGTAAATCTTTGGATGTGCCCGGTAAGGAGGTTACCATACTTGCCGTCGACAATGGAAACACCAGAAAACGCCGTTTGTCGCAGCGCGGTCGTGTTCATGTCGTATCAGGACTTGCTAGATGTAAGTTTTACTTATAAATTCCAGGAATATTACGTTCTTACAAAATAACAACCGATAGATAAGTGTGTGCGACACGACGCTGCATCTCGGATCATCAATAAACACGGGTTCTACTCGTCTTTGACATCAATCCGAGGTGTTGATTTCCGTTTAGGCTGAAGAACATAGGGTGCGGTAACAGCAATAGAGGCTGCAGGAGTGGCACCGAGAAGATACAACTTGGAAACAATTCCCAAGGGTCCTGATCCTTGGGTAGAAGCGGATAGTGTCCAAATTGTGAACGATATAGTCGTCCAAATGACGTCCCAACCGATGGAAGACTGAGCTGGATTTGAATGAAGAACAAGCCAAGCCGCTACCATAGGATGCTTTGGGGCAGAGTGATTTCCAAAGCGGAGGAAGACAACAGCATTCACCACAGTGCGAAGGTGAATGAGTACAGCTGATAGGTGTACGATGCGGTATAACGTCCTGGTGGCAATCGAGTATGGTGCAGGGGTGTCCTTGAGCGATAGTAGGGGGATGAAAAGAAGACCATGCATCACGAGAAGAGAAGGCAAGAAGGTCCGTTCAGTCGAGAATGGGGTATACGCAACAGTGGCAAGTGAAAGCAGGACACTAATCCATAGTCTGGGACCTGCCTGTAGTTGAGTTCGCTTTGCTTTGTTGTTTTTGGGGTTCTTAGATGAAGGCTCCGGGGAAAGGATCAAAGCTAGATAGAACAGATTCGAAGCAACTGAGATGGCGACGATCTGGCCGAGGAGCATATAGGCCCAAACATGCTTGATTTTACGGCGAGTACCTTAGCTGTCGTGTCAATGAGAGTTGTAGTGCTTTAGAGTTGGGATCACCTTCGGTAGCGATGAAAACCGTCCAAGCACCAACAGTGAACAAGCAAAGTTGTTCACTCCACCACCAATTCAATGGATGGAAGACGACGTATGACCACGCTTCTTCAAACAATGACGTGTCATATAGCCATGATGCAAGGCGAAAGGTAACATCTTCGGAGCTCGAGAAGTTATGAGCGCTCTGGTAGTTGGCAAAGCTCCACTATCGTTCTACAACTTTAGATATGCTGTGAGTGCTAGACATCCTAGAAAAACACACCTGCATATATTGAAACATATCTACAGGCGTCGTTAGAGATATTGCCTCATTTTGCAAGGATACGTGTTCAGTGAGACGACTTACAATACCATGTATGAGCCAGAGACGCAATTGTCAGTCCGATGAACGCTGCTACTTTGACGGGATTTGGCTTTCCTTTATATGAGACGAGAGTACAAGCTATCAGCGTAAACAGTCCTAGAATAGCCAGAAAGTAGCTAGAAAGGACAGAAAGAGATAGAACATGCTGCCGAATCATCGCAATTCCGAACGTGGTCGACGACTTAAATTGAAAGAACTTGCAACGTGTGTTGAACTTGAACGTGTGACAGATGTGACCTAGGGTAGGACTTTTCGGCACTCCTCGGCACGCACTGTCCAGCGCTTAATTCTTGGGCGCTTGCGAAGCTTGTGCGAGGCTTCGCCCTCCCATCAATAATTATAAGATTCCGTACCACACAAGACTCTGACTGCTATCTCATTCCAGTAACTTAAAGAATCAGAGCCCAGCGTATGCCTCAAAATACTGACTAACGCCGTTGCAATGCAAAGTTCGCCTCATATAAGCCTCATATCTATTCGTATAGGATGATATAACCTTCAAAAGATCTTCTGTATCGGGGGATTAGTTGATACTTTTACACCTCCGTCGCCGTGCGGCATGAAACTATTAAGCGCGCAGGCAAGCGTCGGAGCTTACACAAGTCTCACTAACACTACCACTGCTCTCATTCAGTCGTGTGCCGAGAATGTCAAATCTTACAAGCATTTCGACAGTCTGCAACAAGTACCGACATTTTATTATTTCATCTCTTCATCAAAATACGAGGTTGATCCTTCTGTGTCCTTCAGGCGTAGCTTTCCACGAAGTTTTTGACGCGCTTCAAAGAGTAATGAACTCGTTACAAAACAACCTCGGTGATGTAGGAGTACAACTCAAGACATTGTTACTTCCACCAATACTCAATCAAGGTTTGGCTATATTGCCGACACCCCATGGTACTACATCGTCGCTGGAGAGCCACGACGATGAACCAATCTCCCAAAACATTTCTCCCGACGCCTTAACATGCCATCTTATCCAATAGGCGGATATGGCGCACATTGACCTTGGTGATGAAATACTCACCATGAACTCACACTTGCGCAGAACGGAGCTCATAGGGCTATACATCAACCTAATACTATATGGTGTGGAACTATTCGCAGCGGTGCAATATTTTCGAGTATGAGAGCCCGGCTCGACAGGAAAATGATGATTCTCGCCGTTGTCAGCAACTTGATCATCGATACGGTCGCAACTTTGGCTCGTTGCGCTACCATATATACGTTATGTGTTCCGGTCCTTCTTTCTTCCTTTGTCCTTCCTTCTTCCTTCAATCTTTCTCATTTCTTCCCCGTCTTTTGGTAGTCGAATGGGGTATGTCCGCTACAATTATATCATGTCCCTTACTGATGTCTACTCTGAAAATGAATTGACTATTCTATGAGGTGGAGTATGTCTAGAAGCGCTCCTACTTGATAACACATTTGAAACTGCACATTTGTGCAGAGATCGTTAGATTGTCATTGAAAAGTTTTGCCACGGCAATGTATCTGGTGGTACATATTCCTGTGACTGCATTTCGATTTCAGATCTTGTTTTCCTGTGGTGTGAATGGTTTGAAGCAGTGGAATCAGTTGGCAGGTCTCCCTCGTCGTCGAAATGAAAGGGCCATGTGGTACATAGATGCAATTATTTTTCCCGAGACTCTTTGGTCCAAGTGTTGACCCATTCAGTGCATAAATGACAGGATAGCATAAGGCATCACCGCAAACACTTTTTTGACTGCTTTCCATTTACAAGTTACTGCAATGTACTGCCTCAGTAGCAACTCAGTAGGATTCAGTCTTATTGATATTGGCCATGCTCAGAGGTGAGAGAATCTGTAGGTAAAGTAGGAGTAAATAGCTGACATTAAAAGCATGATATACGGCGCACAAGTGACGAGAAAGACAAGAGAGTGTTGAATGTAAGTATACAGCAGCCTAGAGCTACATTGAAGCTTGTGATAAAAATAATCAGGCTGAGTAACATTTAGTCGAAGAATCTACGGCACCCTGCCGGCGTACGCAGTAAGTAATATGTATGACGTCATGGCGTCGAAACGCTAATGAGTGTGCGTAAAATTCATCCCATAATCTCCTTTCATGTCTAACCACATCCCACTGCGATACCAACATTGGTACTATGTCTGGATACCTCTGGCAACCTCCGCAATGTGGTTCGGCACTCTTCTTGCTATGCTCGTCGTCTGGCTCGCGAAAGGGCGGCCAAAATATCCGTCACAAGACGGCAAGATCGCTTATATCTCGGATGTCGGAGCTTCCTCTCTCAAACCCCTCTTCATAACTGGATGCGCCATAACAGGCGTTGGATTTTTTCTATCCCTCCTTATTGAACGCCTGTTGAGGCATTCTGGGAGGTGCGCCACATCCAACTCTTGAAATTTTCTTAATGTGGTTCAGGGGCTCATTGACTCAATTTAGGCTTGTGCCAAATCTGCGTAAACGAGAGCGAGTTTTCAGCATTCTTGCCATACTTGGTTCTGCCATAGGTGGATTTGGACTCCTTTTCCTTTCTATATTCGATACCCAGCGTTTTACACGAGCGCACCGTGTATTTCTCCTGGTCTTCATTGTGGGAGTTGCGCTGAGCGCAATTTTCTCTGTCACCGAGGTATTTGCTTCCGCTTGGCTTGTGTGTTCAATTGGAGGATGCACTGAAAAATAAAATTCCTCATCAGTATCGATGGGTTAGCAAAGACTACAGAGACATCAAGCAGCTTAAAGCGGCATACCTCGCGAAAGGCATCATTGCCTCCATCCTTATAATATTGGCCATTGTTTTTGCCATTACCCTCTTTACGAACGGAGACGTCGGTGGTAAGCTCATTGAATTATAAAATTCATCATCCACTGAATTTATTTGTTCCAGGGGTTTTCGAATGGATAATTGCTTTTGGATTCACATTTTATCTTCTCACGTTCTGGTACGACCTACGCCTATCGAAGAACGTGCAAAGAGGAGAACTCAAGACGTTATACGGGCCTCATGCTCACCCTGAAGATACCAATGACATGGTGGAGGTCCACTGATTATAGTAAAGTTGTAAACCACCGTTAGCCTCGAGACATGCATCTGATGAAATCTGATACACGCCTTCGACGACAACGCACGGAATGTACTAATATATCTCGGACTCAAAATACTATTATCATGTACTTCTAGCGACTGAATATCTTTCAGTACAAAATAATAATACTATTGACCCCCAAACAGCTGCCCAGATATGGTAAAAATTCCATCCAAAAAATACCGACAGCACTACATATACATAAGTCCAGAGCTTGGCATGCGTACTTAGACCATCTAGACCTTCCAACACGCACCATCTGCGCACGAGAATTATGGTACGTACGTACGCAAAAGTGAACGCGCAGATGCGCGGCGGGTCGCTGGCGCTTTGAGACAAAAATAACCACGTGAACAGTTCCTCGTACTTTCAATTTTACTACTAGCATTTGACCCGTGCTTTGCACGGTAAGAACATATAAATTGTAAAACTTTGAGAGTGCTTC
>QFFD01000052.1:0-28614 GCA_003314615.1 Pholiota microspora
GGAGTGTACCATCCCCTACTGTCAGATCCGCGAACCCTCGGGCGAGAGCAGGGAAGAAGGCGTAAGGAGAGTAGATCGATCGGAAGATTGCATAGCGTAAGGTAGGGTAGTCGAGGAGGCCGTAGATTGCCTGGGACTGGTCGATTTCAGACGGCTCTGACAGCATCACAGAGACCGGGCGTGCACGAATGGCCTCAGTTAGTTTGCTGAGATTTGCACGAATATCTTCTGGGGTCGGAGCCCAGAAAGGGCATGTAGAAGGTCCCGCGAGGAAACAGGTGCTAAAGAAAGTGTCGAATGCTTTAGAAGCGTCGGAGAGGTTGTTAGACCATTCATCTAGTTCAATTTGACTCAGTCAAGGACACCAACAGAAACGGGAAAATGAACGCACTGCCGAAATATTCATCTGAATCGACTACACCGTCGAGTATCATCCGTTCAATTTTGTCCTGTTTATTTTCCATTAACATTGGGAGTCCTGCCGCTTGAATGATATGTTCCTACAGGGAATAACGAAGCATAGACAGCACCGAGCGACGTGCCATAACTATTCCGTTATAAGTCAGCGCCTGGAATTATTACTTCAGACGCACGAAAAATGCTCACGAAAATCCCCAGTAAAGCAACTTCTGCCTCCCATGGGCTTGAACTATGCTAAGCATATCGTGAGCGGTCTGGTCCGTATTAAGATAGCGCAGGCCCCCATCATCATTTCTCCCAGCGAGTTGCCCTAATAAACGCGCACGCGCCCAAGTACGCGCAATGCCCTCGTGGAAGGACGTGTTCGCGACAAAAGACGCGCCGGCATTCCACAACTCGCGCTCGATGGCGGTGTTGAAGAAGGATGCGCGGGGGGTTGAACGACCGATACCTGCATATTATATTTAGCGTTGCTCATGTAAAGTATAGGTTAATAGATTACCACGCGGGTCGAAACCTACGATGTCAAACTGTGGCCCAACGATGGTGCTCAACTGACTTCCGAGGCTTTGCACGATATCGACGCCGCTCCCTCCTGGACCACCAGGATTGATAAGGATAGGACCACGGTATGAATTCGATGTAGGAGGGAAACGAGACGGTTTCCGAATAAGGGCAATCACAGCTTCTTTGCCTGAAGGGTCGGAGTGGTCGAGAGGGACCTTCAGTAAACTCTGGTTTACAGCCAGCCTTTGTCACTGCGTACTTGAAACTTACAATCAAACGAGCGCATTGTCGATTAGGAAAGCAATTGTGCCATGATAATTTCTTTTGGGGAGGTAGCTGAGGGGACAACGTTGAGTATGCAGCTCAGCAATGCGAAAAACAGTGCTATTTCGAACCGTTTCCCATGAGAATTGTGGAGTAAAACTTGTCTTTAGCGCGCGGTCAGTACGTGAGAACCATGCACTAGGCTGTGCAACGATAATGAAGAGTCCAACAAGACAGGTATGAAAGAGAAAAAGGATCCCCAATAAGCCCAGAGAGATGGTAGGTTGCCGACGAGGCATATCGTTCGAGATTGACGATGATGGGGTCAGAGATAGGGCCTACCAAAAACAGTGGGAATCGAGCTGGACCTCGGAGTATTCCATGGCTGAGAAAATAATGTGAATGTTTAAAAACTGGACGAAGGCGTTTAATTATACGATTGCGCCGAGCTTATGGCATAATTTATCTCCCTCAAGACGTAGAGATGGAAGAATCAGCGTAGAAGCAAGAACAGGATACCAATTGCGGGGAGATTTCAAGATCGATGAGAGTATGTCGCCGTTTCTCGAAACTCAGGCAGTTCAATATAGACCATGTGAGTATACCTTGTGGTCGAGAGGGTTGATGAAGTTCTTCGAACGCAGAGCAGCCTTCGTCGAATAGGCGCGGAATTTGTAGAATTGAAGACCATCCAACGTCGGATGGAGCAGGGAACGGTCTAGATCTATTGTACTTAAACTAGCTTCAAGCTTCAAGACCGTAACATTGTAACGGTCACAATCTATTCTCTCCCTCTCCTCATGCCTGAAAACTTACAAGTGTGAGTTAAGGCCCACAGCCGCACACATGCGGCACCAGGAACTTGCAGGGGAACTTGTTACTTAAGATTTGATTACCTCAATCTCATGTTTTGTTCCAAAAAGAAGGCAACACACCTTTTCGACCTGACGTCCTTTGGATGAGGTCCACTAGAGACTTGGAAAGTTTAAACTCGGGCAAGGCCTGAGTGTCCCCGTCACCCGAAGCGGCATATCCAGTGACCTCCAAAAGTTGGAGACATTGAACTTGGGCATTCGCAGTCCTTTGCTGTCGATTGGTGAGGCTCCATGTGTCCATTTCAAGGAACTTGCGTGGTTTGACATGGACCCAGGCTTTGCTTTTGGCAGTCTTGGCTGTACATGGACAGTTAAAGGAGAGTTATAATTGGCTTCGCAAAATTTCAAATAAGCGATGTTCCGAGGTTGTCGGTTGACGGTTCCTTGCGACCGCCGACCATGAATTCGAATGTCGAAAATCCATTGGCACCTTTCCAGGCTTTCCTACTCTCTGCCACTTGATGCGCTAAAGTGAATCCTGATTCCTCACAATACCTTCGCGTATACGGTATACAGAATTACACTCTTCAAGTTAGGCTGAGGCACCAAAACACAGCCTCAGTGGTTCCATCGTCAGCGTTACGGGATTCAGATTCCAGGAGGCGAGTATATGTATCATATTAGGCGCCTTATAAGTAGCTAATCCTCTAAACTCCTGCAGATCCCTCGTTGTCACCACCCCATGTTCAATTGATAGATTCTCTTCTGTTCATCATTGTCATTCATATTACGATGAAAATTTTACACTACTGTGTACCAACTCTCGGACGAAGACATGCAGTACAGCCAGAGGTGATGCCAACGGAGCCTCGTCCTGTTGAGCGAAAGATCAAGAAGAAAGCATTGCTGATTGGGATCCAGCAAGTTCGAGACGAACAGAAGGAGATGTGCTCCCCGAAACTGAAGCCTACAAACGGCCGGAAGTGGGGAAAGCAGAGAAAGCAGAGCAGCCGCACTTACCTGAAGGGCCCACATCGTGACGTTCGCGCTATGCGTGAGCTGCTAATCAGTGTGTATGAACGTTCAATCCCTTTCTCGACGATACTCATCATGATTGACAGACGTATATCATTACGAGCCAGAGGACATCACCGTGTTAATTGACGATGATATATCATGTCATATTCAACCTACGCGACCTAACATTGTAATGATTCCTCTTCTCAAACGTTTGTTTTATTATCTCACTGTCTCTTCCTCTTGTGATTAGCTCAAAGCTATTGATGAACTCATCAAAGATGCCAGAGAGCATGATCGCTTCTTCTTTCACTGTGAGCTTCGGTCACCGCCATTTCGACGACCTTCGAGCTGCGTCGATCTTACCTTTACCACAGACTCGGGGCATTCTGATCAGGAAGATACCGATGATATTGAAGAAGAGGATAGAAAGAACGAATGTGAGTACAGCCGTTATGATATTGCCATGCTCAGAAACTCATCTTTTTCATAGTCATCATCACGTCTGAAGGCAAGAAGATAAAAGACGACGTAAGCCTTCGACAAATATCCAATCCCCATTGACCCCTCAATCTAAGCGTAGGAACTGCGAGCCAAACTCGCCATGCCCTTGCCAAAAGGCAGCTCATTGATCGTGAGCCCATTTTTTGTCGCAAGTTCGATGTTGCCGATACCGACAACCACAGGCTATCTTTGATTCATGTCATTCGGGTTCATTGCTCGACCTCAAACATTTTCGATGTAATCGCGTCTACGTACCTTGGCTTAACAAAGGGCCTCGACGGACGAACTCGCTGTGGAACGGGAATAAACGAATGCATGCCCGTGAGTCATTCTTCACAACTATACTGACTGCTTCCATTAAATCTTCGATCTGGGCAGAAATTTCCGCGCGAGCAGCACCCGTAGCACGGCTGAACAAGCAAGTTGTAACATGGGTACACACGTCTATCGACGGGGTGCTTGCTGCATCAAGAGGCGGCACAGGTTCAGCCGGGCAACATGGGTCTTTGCCATCTCGTCACAAACCTTCATTATCGATCATTACAGACGTTCCGACCTCACCTGCGCCCTGGCTCGACTCTCCAACTGCGAAGGAGAAACAGTTCATGTCTCCTGTAGCCATGTACTGCACTGGTTTCTGTCGAGAGGATGACTTGTTTACATATGAGAATGCGCTCCATGCCGACGTAGTGAGTTCATATTTCTCTGACAACACATTTACATATATCTTATATGTTCCTCAGATATCGATATCCTCTTCCAAGGATAATCAATTGACATGGGAGGATGCTAACGGGACACATTCTATGACCCAGGTGTGTAAAAAAAACCAATGCTGTCATGTTTTCAAGCTGATCTTGTTCTGTGTAGGTCATGGTCAAATTATTGGGTACATTTATCCAGTCAAATATTTTATAACATCGATTGATCATGCGTATAGCCAAAGAACCCCATCCTACTTACCAAAACCTCTTAACACTTGTCAGGTATGTTGACGGTATTTTCAATGTTATCTTCAATCTAACGAGTCCCTCAGCCACGAAATTCACAAATTTTATGTTGATCTACATTCGCGGGCGAAATCGTATAAAAAGAAAGTCCAGGCAGTGAACAAGGCGAAGCAGCTCCTGGGCAAGAAGATCCGGCCAGGCGACCCAGTGGAGATGAATAATTTCCAAAACCCTCAGGTTAGCTTTGCCTTGACAAAATTGCAATCTTCATCTAACCTGCGAATTTCTGTGCAGCTTTCCAGCGACCGTCCTTTGGTACGTTCCATTCGCTGTTCAAATATGCATAATAATTCAGTCTGCTCCAGGATATGTCTCGTCATTTTTACCCATGAAGCCTTTGAAAGGTTTCAGCCTGTCAACGCCTCCTTTCGTCCTCCTCCCACTTCGACAATTTCTTCTATGTGCACTTGCTTTCTGTGTGTGCATTGTTTTCGCGCAATAATTTATCTTCCTCCATACATATTATATACACAGTCAAACCTCTGCCATCGATTTTCTCAATGTAGTATCCCCTTCATATTTGTACGATATCATTTCCACCTCATACCATCACAGGTCTGCGATTATAGAATACCCTATGTTGAAGTATTCCCTACTCTACAATACACATAGCAATAGTAAGGTCTGTCATTTCCTATATGTATGTCTTCTTCTATCTGTCCGTCATTAGCGTGTCAATGTGATGGTACGGAAGCGGAGTGATCACGAGCCTTTTTTTTTTTTTTTATCCGTGATACTTGGACGGTTTACTACCTTGTCCAGTGGCGTCACTGAATACTTTGCTCAGACTGTTGAGCGCCGCGTGCTATTTGCTTTATTGGACATGTCTTTCTCTACTTCGCCACTTTCACGACTACTCTGGTCTCTTCGTCGATGATTCAAGTTTTTGCGAATTCACAGATTACATTGGGTTGGAAGGATACTACGCCGACTAGTTTATCTAGGACCTCTCTTTCGTTCGAATGTCCTTTGACTTGTGAATGCGAATGACGACGCTCCCAAGGTGAACTTGGCACCTCGAATAAAAATGCTCAGGGTAAGAAAATGTGCCAGTCCCCTCAATTCCCGCTCCTTTCTTGTTTCGCCTATTCCTGCTACCCCAGAAACTCCCTTGCTTTTGAAAGACTACTCGTCCCTTTCTCCTGGCCTTTCGTATTCTCCAACCCGTTGTACAAACAAAGTCTGCTGTTTTAGGTATTACCTTCAATTCTTCTTCAACTGCTGTCTTTACGACTGGAGCAAGAAGGCCACTGCTTTACAAACTTGGTCTTTCTTTGACTCTCAAACGTCAGTTTCTTTTTTTGTCCCCATTCTTTATCTTTGCTATGGTGCACAAAACTTAGCTGCCGCTACTTTTGTACAGTGGCCAATCTGGCGGCGAAAATTTTCAGTTTTTGACCTTGAAATTTTGGCAAGATTTCGGCAACCTGCACTTCTGATTTTCAATTTAGAGTGTAAATGCACAATTAATGCATAATCAGCCCTTAAATGGCCTTCACCACCATGCTAGCACCATAAAAAAGCAAGTATCAATGTGATGGCACAATTGTTGCATGATTAGTTTTTGCGCAGTACGCAAGGTGAGGTTATTGTCACCTCAGCCAATTTTGAAGCAAAAATCTGTCTGGTAGTTTTGTTTAGCTCACCAAAAGGAACACTTTTACCAGACAGATAAGAGAAAGAGTGATTTTTGGGGGTAAGGATCTCGTTGTACAAAAGTGGCGGTGACTAAGTTTGGTGCACCGTCTATACGCCGAAGTAAAAGCCGGACCCTGCGAATTCTTTTGCCCCTTCTTCAGAGCCTCTTGCGCCGCTCGTTGAATCACCTTCCTAATCGAATACCTCTACGCCTGCGCATCGTGGTCAACAACCTACGTATTACATCTACTCAGCGTAAACGTCTCCAACACGCAATGACAAGTCCTCGTCCTCTCAACGACTCGATAGTCACCTCAAGCATATTTTATTCGCGCCGCAGGCCTGGATCCAAGGACTTGCAATAACAATGGCAGGCACTGGCAGGTAGAACGGTAACAAGCTACTCTACGTATACAAGTCTACTCGTCTTGGCGCTCCCTGTCATGATTTGCACCTTCTTGGTTCAAACTTAAAGTGAATTTTTCCGAGCTGTGCTGTGCAAGGACAGCTTTCTCTGATACCACAGCATCGCCTCGAGGAAACGTCTGAAAATACCCATATAGATAATGCACACGTTTCTTCCCATCGTACATTGTCCAGTGTCGGTACTGTATTCACTGCATATCTGTTGAGTCCTGTTGCTATACTGGACATGTCTTTCTCTGCTTCGCCACTTGCACGACTACTCTCGTCTCTTCGTCAATGGATGTTGCGAATTTACAGATCTCATTGGGTCGGAAGGGCACTTCTCGAGATCCTTCACCGATTAGTCTATCTAGTGCGCCTCCTTCGTTCGAAGGTCCTTCCACTTGCGAAGGTGAATGACGACACACTTCAAGGCGACTCGGAACTGGACATTTCGAAGAATAATGCTCAGGATGATACCACCAACCAAACCACATACACCATCGTACAACATGGCGATACCATCTCTCTCAACGAAGCTTCCTTTTCTTTGTATCCATTTTCGTCTGATGGCATCCGGAACAGCTCCCGCTCCTCTATACGACTAGGCAGTCCCCCGAATATTCAAAGTCGCAGCCTATCTCGTACTTCTAATTTCGATAATTCCAGCGATTCACATTCGATAATACGCTCCATATATGATTTACCACTCAATCCTTACCCCCTGTCCATGAATTCCCCTGGTCAGTTGTCTGTGCTAGAACTTCATATAGGGACCCCAGGTCAAGACTGGTATCGTACTCCTCCACCGCCTGAGATTCAGATAGAACTCGCATCTGACAGCGGCTCCTTGAATGATTCGTGCCAATTTTCTCCCCTTCCTTCACCGCCTCCAGCCAGACCTGAAAATATGAGTCCAACAAGCCTCCGGGTTCCCTTATCACTAAGACGTTCGATAACGCATTATCAGCCTCCAGAAATTGGGCCCACGTCTCCGAATATCGTTCCCCTGGCACTCACATCTACACCCGATACGCCTGGCGATACTCACAAAATTATCCCTGTTTTGCCAGACGATACCCTTCGATATTCAAGACGGACTAGGACGTGGGTGATTATAATGTGTTATGTTAAAACTAATTAGCAATTTGCTTTTCAGACGCAAAGAATACAAAAACCTCGAAATCGACATATTGACAACGATTTATGACAGGTGTGATATTTCTCACTTTTGAACGTTTATTGTGTTGCTCATTTAGACCGAAAGACCAGCTGCCCCTGCTGGTTGGCTTAGGTTCGCACATCCAGAAGGAGCTTGCTATTATCACCACCCAGAGAAAGTGCGGTCTCCACGATTGAGTCCCTACAGGACTCAGCACTCACTTTTCTTTTTCTAGAGAGTTTACACAGATTCCCACATATCCGACCCAGAAATCCTATATCGAATGATGGATGATATAAGCCGACTCGAGCACCTCAAATACACTTTGGATAAACCTTTCCCTTTAAATGCGGTGCTCATGATTGACGTCGACCGTGCGGAGGGAGGTGACCTGGTGACCTCTTATTATTATGCAGATCATGATGAACGAACTATCTTTTTCTTACATCCTCTGGAAGCTTGGGATATCCCTGCGACCTGGGAAATTTCGGGTGTAAGATCATATAGCCATCTTGGTGAGCTTGTCATCTGTCCTTACAAGTTGTCCAATTGGTAGAACATTGAAAAATACATTCAGGGTACCACATGCATGCGCAATACTGGTAAGCAAGAGATACTTTTGGCCTGAGTCGAGTTGCATCAACAATCTTTGCTATAAGGTACTTCGTATCTCTATATCCAAACAGCTGCTTTTTGAGCAGTGCTATGATTTGTGAACTCCGAGATATTGTTCTACATCTCATTGGTGGTGCGTGTTTCTGTCGCTGGATGTGCCTTACAAGCTCATTGTCGCTATATTAGATACTATGACATCTCCGTATTCAACGTCCCCGTATACCATGGAAGTTTTGTTCAAAATCCTGACTTTGACCTCGGAGATGGAGAGTAAGATATGCTCCCTCTTTCCCTGTGTTCTTGCGGTTATTTATCTGTTGCTAGAAAACGCGCAGCCCGGGTACCCTGGCTGTATGGGCCTCTTTGGTAACTCCTCTTATCTTCTGTACTCGCTACTATGTTGACCTTCTAAATCATAGCGCGACATATGTACATCTTCAGTGCGTTTCCTCTATATTGGCATGGACACTCTCTCACATCTCGCAGATCACACAATGTTCTTGAACTTCCACGGTGAATCATTCGCTCGAATCGAGCGCGATTTCTCTGTCTTCGGAGACCCTGTCAATAAACGCACTTGGCTGATCATATCACTGTCCTTCGTCCTCTTTTCTGCTCCGGACGTTCATCTACGGAATCTGCAGAAAATGTGGGTTGATGGTATCATGCATAAAGCTGTCTGGGAGCAGGCTACAAAAAATCTGAACGATGAGTGGCAGGAATATATCTTCTTCGTAAGTTCTAATCTACATGAGGACCTCTGAGCTTACAATGTGTTCCATATTATACAGGCTTGTCTCATGCTCATCTCAAACGTCGGCTTCCTTTCAGCCTTCGGCGTCCATTCGATCAATGGTCCGAGGTCTGCCGCACAAATACTGAATTACTTGTCGGTCGTGGCCGACATTGCAAGCATGATTTTGGGCATGTTGCTGCTGAGACAAAATCGAACAAAAAATAGAGACACAGCTGACGATGTGGTAAGCTGTACCCTCCTTTATTTATGAATCTGACAGTGACTGACGTGATCTACAGCAAGTGTTCTTGCGTGCAAGAAATCACCCTCGATTAGGCTTAGAGACACTTGCCATCCTGTACAGTCTCCCTTACGCTCTTTTGATGTGGGGGTATGTATCTCGCCTTGTCTTCAAGTTTCTTTGTGCTTATCTCAAATTCCAGTGTAGTTGCTTTCGTCGCTGCCTTTGGTTGCGTCTTCTTCCAGGACTCGGATGTTCAAACTCGGGGTCTTGTTGGCGCGATGGCTGTTACCGCTTCTATCCTGATACTTTGGTGCATCATCACATCATGGGAGAACAAAAACCATACAGTTGAAGAGCGACGCCCCCTTTCTTACGAGGAGCTTGAATGCAAAGTCAAGTCTCCGCATAAGCCTACTTCGTCCAACCTTCAGGAAGATTCTGCAAACACACTGACCACGTCAAAATATTCAATATTCGCCAAAATTCGCAGTCTTTCTGTTCTCAGTCATATCCGGACATCTGTTGATTCTGAAAAGACAGCAGTTTGAACACGTTTTCATATTTAGCTGTAAGTACTTCGCGACAACGATCGAGGGTTAGATACAGATCAGGCGTCGAACACTAATCAATTGGCCTTGCACCAAACTTGTACACATGGACTCAGCGTTCAAAATGAACGCGTGGACTTCACATATTGTGAATTCATGCCAATACAAATTCAGAGATATCCAATGACATTAACCATGGGATAATTCTTGGTGGCGATGGGAAAGAAGGATAAATCAGGAAGAATCATTCATGCCGGTGATATTCAGACTTCGACGAAAGTGGCCGATACTTGTGAGTCATTCCACTTGCACAACTATGCAGTGCCCAAGTATTCGTCGCAGAAGCATGGGCGATTGGCCTTCAAGCACTGAGATGAAGCAATCAATCCGGAGAAAATTAAATGTTATGTATCTGAGCTCTACGAACTATCTAAGCGACAAAAGCCTTGCCCTTCTCGATGTTCTTCTTGAGTTCAGGCAAGCACGCCTCGAGGAGCTTCTCCTCAGAAGCAGAGAGCTTTCCGAGAGGGAAGATCTGCTTGACACCGTCAGGCTGTTGAAAAGAAAATAACAGGGCGTGTTAGCGGCGTTAAGATCAGGTCAAGTTATAAATACGCAGAAATACGCACGCCGAGCTCGACATTCGACGAGAAGAAGTCGATACCCTTGTCAGCGAACAGAGGGCTCTTGACGAAGGTAGGGGTGACGACACCGCTTTCACCGTGCAGTCCACGGAGAAGGGCGTGGGTGAACTTGGCACCAGCGTACGCCATGGAGAGGGTAGCGCTTCCAGCACCATCCTTGGCCTTGACAACTTCATCACCACCGAACTGGATGCGGTGCACGAGCTTGTCGTATACCTCGCCAGTCAGGTCCTTTCCGTAAGGAGTCTGGGACAGAAGGGGCACAATCGTGGGTCCACTGTGTCCACCGACGACAGTCACGACAGTGTCAGCTGGCGACGCGTTCTTGATACCGGCCAAGAAGCGGGCGGAACGGACAACATCGAGAGTGGTAACACCGAAGAGGCGGCGGGGGTCGAAGACACCGGCCTTCTCGAGAGTGGCAGCAACGATGGGGACGGTGGAGTTGACGGGGTTAGAGATGACGAGGATGTGGGCTTTGGGAGAAACGCGGGCGATTGCGGCAGCAAGGTCACGAACGATGGAGGCGTTCGTCTACGGAAAGCCGTTTCCGGGTAAGAAGCCAATTTTACCAGTGATGTTTTCGCGACTTACGTTGAAAAGGTCATCACGGGTCATCTAGAAATGGATCAGTGTCAAGAACCATAGTACACATAATATAAACTCACTCCGGGCTAAGAGCAAAATGTCAGTAAATTAATTTGAAGATGTTTTGGGTTTCACAAACCTTCCTTGGGACTCCAGCAGGGATAACAACAACCTCGACACCCTTGAGAGCTTGGTCGAGCTGGTCAGCAGCGTAACCATTGACCTGCACGTCATGACATATCAGCACAACGCGTGTTATTAACCAATTCGACGACGTACCTCGCTGGCAGTATCGACGTGGCTAACATCGGCAGCAACACCGGGAGCACCACGGATATCGTAGAGGCTCAAGGAGGTGACAAGGGGGTCGTTTTTGAGGAGCAGGGAGAGAGGTTGGCCAATTCCTCCTCCAGCACCGAGAACAGCGACCTTAGTGAGGTTAGCAGCCGAGGCAGAGAAGAAACGCGCTTTTGGCGCAGCCAGGGCACGGGCAGCTGAACGGGCGGCGAGCATATTGTGAGATTTTAGAGATGATGGTTAGAGGTTAACCAATAGCTTGCGGATTTTATCCGTTCGGCGTGGTTTTCCGTATCGTCGTCACGGGATTTCCGCTCGGGTCGTTTCGGGCTCCCCGTGAGACACACTGGAACGCTCTCGGGAATCGTTTTCTTCGCAGTAAATATCACGACAGCGGCAACATACTTATTCGATGCGATACCTACAGTGAATGAATCATGGCAGAGCTGTAAGGATTGGCTAAGTAATTGGCATGTAAATTACAATGCCGGGGATCGGCAGAGACTTGTTGCTGATACATAATGCCCGTGCAGTGGAGAAAACAAAACAACATTTTGAACTAGGCATCGTCTTCGACGACAGAAAAATTGTTTGGGGGATAGACTAGACTTTGATTTTATTGCATAAAGGAAGTAATTACAGCGGACAGATAAGAGGCACTTTTTACGGATATAAATGATGAGGCAACCAACTGAGTTCAACATCATTCACAGCCAAGATTGTAATATCTCTGAGATCTTCCTTGACTTTGCCCTTTCCCAAAGTACAAGTGCAAGAAGGAACACAACACGATTGTTGAGAGGTTTCGACAATAAATTGTTCCATAGCAGCACATAGCACGCAACTGCTACTTACAAGAAGATGGTCAATGATAAAGTCTGAACGAGATAACAAACTTGAGCGTCGCGAACGGTTGCGTGCAGATTTTCGGCAAAGGCCGGTACCATACCCACGCAATTATGACCTGGAGTAAGATACCCTTGGCAAGCAAGGTAACTCTCGACTTCAAGCTTCACACTCTTATTTCTTAACATCGTTGTCGATTGCTTGTTGAGCATGGCAGCAGACTTTTGGGCAAGCTCGCATTAGTGAGGAGCAAGGGAAATTGTTCGTGTCAACGCTACTCATGCCAACGAACAGCAAAAGATGGATTGTTGACCGCGCTACTTTGCACCAGGCAAGATATGAAGACCTTCAATTTGTCGAGGATCCAGAATATCTGGATTATCTGTCGATATATTTTGCGAATCGTGCGTATTTTCTGTATCTGAGAGAGCGAAAGCTTACTATATTGCAGTGATCACAAAACTAGGAAAGAAACTCCAGTTCAGACAGCGGATAATTGCCACAGCTACAGTCTTTTTCCGTCGTTTTTACCTCAAGAATTCGTACAGCGAGACAGACCCATTTACCGTGATAGCGGCGTGCTGCTACCTCGCTGCCAAAGCTGAAGAGTCTCCCGTACACATCAAAGTCATCGTTGCAGAATCACGATCGCTATTCAGTCGTATGTAACTGTCTTTCTCTCCGACTTACACTTGAGGTTTAACTATTGTATAGAAGAACATTACGGCGCCAAAGCGTTCTCATCTGACAATGGCAAGATCGCGGAAATGGAATTCTACTTGGTAGACGATCTCGAATGCGATTTAGTCGTGTTCCATCCATATCGCACTCTATTGGCGCTTTGCAAGAAAGAGGCTTCCACTAGCAGCGCAACTACTGAAGAAGGCGAGGCGGACGACGTGGGTGTTGGAGTAGGTCAAGATGAAGGAGCGAGATACTGGGGCTCCGGCGAAGGCCAACTAGAGTTCACACCTGCAGCATTGCAAAC
Organism: Pholiota microspora; assembly: GCA_003314615.1. Lineage (NCBI taxonomy): Eukaryota > Fungi > Basidiomycota > Agaricomycetes > Agaricales > Strophariaceae > Pholiota > Pholiota microspora. The sequence goes on from QFFD01000052.1 coordinate 13,249, forward strand.
AGCTTGGTACGTTTCAAATTATCAGAACTCAATGAGTGTGTTAACACAAGTTTAGGTCTATAATAAACGACACATACAGATCCCAGCTCTGTCTTTTGCATCCCCCGCACCTCATCGCAATCGCCGCCATATATCTCACCTTCACTCTCCATCCCCCAACACGTTCCGAACATTCCGAACACGATTTCGAAGACTCCACCTCTCGTCAACCACGTCGCTCTTCGCGCCAAGCGAACCACACCACCGTACCCTCACCAAAGAAACATCACGACCCTCTCACGTTCCTAGCCGACCTGAACGTTTCCTTACCAGTGGTAGCAGTCATAGCCCAAGAAATCATCGCAATGTATACGCTCTGGGACCGATACAAAGAAGACGTGTCCCCCGACGTTTCCAAGGGCCGGGAATTGACGCACTCGCCTATGCCCAGCGGGATGAGCCCGACGAAGCGCACGCTGAGCAGCGGGAGTCTTCGGGTGAGCAGTGGGAGTACTAGTATGAGTGGAGCGGGGACACCAGGAGCGGATGAGGCGGGGGAGGGAGCTGCGCACGGCGCGGACGGCAATTATATCACGCCTGCGTTTCTTTCGGCCGTGCTGCAGCGCATGCGCCAGGCGCGCATGATGGAGATGACGCCTTCTGCGTCCACGCCGAGCACGGGGCGCCCTGTTGCTGTGAATAAGAGATTGGAACGCACGCAAGCTGCGGGGTGACGTTGATCTGATTCTGTGTATTGATTCTGTGGGTTGATATTTGTGAGTTGTACGTCCTATTCGTGTATGTATATTTTGTCGCTTGTGAATTATCATCACATGTTTTTGTTCGCAAGAATTTTCACCACCATTGTCTCCCCGAACTAGGCTGCCCTGAATTTTGCGGCTGCCCAGTGCCCACACATCTTTCATCAGCCGTTCAAATCGCAACGAAGTCCAAGTTAGATCTAGCCATGCAACTTCTATCGCCCATTCGTATCAACAGCAGGCATTCTGCCTGGAAGAGCAGATTGTGTGAGCTTCTAACATCCAGGATGTTCTGAACTCCCTTTTATTATTATTGAGAAATGATTCAGAACAGTTTAGAACAGCCTCTCTAGTATAGCGTTTGATTGATGTTCCTCCCGCCCGAGCCTCTAAAATCCATATTTAGCCCTGACAAGGAGTCTCAGCTGGAATTTCAGATCCAGAAGCTATACTTATTGCACGCACCTACAACAAGCGGTGCGCAATAGCTAAGCCATGGATTCAGCCGGCAATAATCACGATTGATCAAACTTTGATATATTCAAAAAGGGTCAACACAACTTGTCATAAACATACTTGCTGTGAACTCCCGCTGTGCTAGGGACTCTATCCCAGTGCTCCCTTCTTGATCAGAAGCTGCGTATTCGCTGGCCGGTACGTTGGGAATCATTGATCCTCCCTTCAAGCCCGACCTAAACAACTGTGCACCAATCCTTCCTTTAGAATTCGCGCTCTCAACGCCCGCAGCGCACACGACCTCACGAACATTACGAATTGAAATCATTACGACCCTCACTTCAATTTAATCTAAAGCTTCCATTTTTCCGCATTTGCCTAAAAGGTAAGCAAATTTTTCGACGCTTAGCTTTTTCCTGCGCTTGCGCTTGATATCATGACAACTTAAAATACCATATAATATGTGTGTCGATTGCGAGGCTAAATCCCTGTTCCAGTACACCCGCCTTGTTCATCCACTATTGGGACCATGCTAAGTTTCACGGATAGCGGTTGCAGGCTTCCGCTCGACCTCATCGACCTGATTATTTACGAGGTCGCCGAGGACGAATACGACATAGTCTCATTGTACCGCTGCACGCGCGTATGCAAGGACTTTGCCGCTATCTGTCAACGATACCTCTTTCATAGCATATCGCTGTCGGACTCAGTCACCATATGGGACCCGACGCCATCCACGCTCACGCGCCGGTTCAAATCAGTGCTGGACAAGAACCCGGGCCTTGCACGCCATGTTCGAGAGGTCAACTACGTCAACAAAGAGGACTGCAAAAGCACCGTTCCTGTGCTGCGACGTCTTCGCTACGTGCATACCTTCTCCCTTGAATTTGAGGATACTACCGCTGATGAGCAGAATTGGGACACTATGTTGAAATCGCTCCGAATCTCCATCTGCTATTTCATCCAAGCCAACAATATTGTTGATCTTCACCTACGTGGTATAGCAAACATTCCTCTGATCATTTTTTTCCATATGCCCCATCTAAAAGACCTGGCGCTTTCGAACATCTCGATATCGGACAGTGCGCCAACGCCCATCAATTTTCGGAAGCCGGAGTCGAATATCCAATTAGTCTCTTTAACTGTACGGTCCGGCTTTAGGACTTTGGCGGGGTTGCAGAAACTCCTGGATGCGACCTGGCATGAGTCAGAGCCACTGCTAGATCTCAGGAACCTGGAGGAGTTTTCCTATCATTATGCTACTGCTGAGTATTTACCATTAATCGGGACAATACTGGCGTCTTCTGATTGCCTAGAAAGGATTGATGTTTATGGTAAGCATGATTTCTCTCCTCAACCTTTTAGGTGTCCATAAGCTTATCAACGGGTACCCCCAGGTTATGAACTCAACTGGCTCGGACATCTAGCGCCCAACCTGACCGCTGGTTCATTGAGGACACTGACAACTCTCGAGCTGCTTTTCGAAATCGAATTCGGAGATGACCCTTACCAGAACGTCATCCACGAATTAGCCCAGATCAGTGGGCGCAACGTACTGGAAACGCTGGATATGACCATAAGCGTCTACACCAACGACCAGTGTACGACGGACATGCAAATATGGTCGCAGCTCGATGTCGTGCTTTCTCCGAAGGATGCGTTCCCGTACCTGCGTCATATCGAAGTTTTGCTAATCACAAATTCTTATTCCTGCGATTACACGCAGCTGCACGATAGCCTTGGTGATATTATTGATCTTGGGTTCCCGCGATTGCTGGGCGAGAGGCCGGAGGTCGAGTTTTCATTTACTTTGGAAGAGAACGAGATTTGAAGGGATCGGGTATTTATTGGGTTCAAATCGTGGTAATATGTGGTTTAGATGTAGAATTTGTGCGTTCTTGTGGTGGTGGAATGAGATTTTTTGGAGACGATATGAAGCGGTGACAATATTTTTTTTTGTCTAATCTACAATGGTCAACTACACTCATGAGCAACTAAATTTTGTGGTTTCTCTGTCAGCAACAGAAAGTGGGCCTAATAAACATGCAAAATTTGTGTAACTCCTCCAACGAGTCTCATGTAAATTACAGCAAAAATACATACATTGTTTTCGTATATGTACATAAAATTACAGTACGGCCTAGTATATACGCATGATATTCCAAAATACACCAATTAAGAGCTCAAGGTCGCGGCTGTCTTCCACGACGAGGGGCCTGGCCTCTGGTTTGAGTGCGTCCGCGTTGTGGATGTGTCGGTGCCCTCCCCGCGGGAGATTTGGAACGGGGCCTACTAGGGGACGCGGCACGGTGAGGACGACCTCCACGAACGGCATTGTGAGCACTAGCATGGGCCCGGGAAGGGGAGTGATTCCGACTTGGGGAGAGTCGATGGTTGACAGCTGGGTGTTTCGCCTTCTCCTGTGCCTGCGCTGCACGCTGGGCAGGATTATGGGATGAAGTACCAGGAGCGGTCGATCCGCTTGCCTCAGCGTTGGCTTCCTGCTTCTTCTTCTTGTTCTTTGGTTTTCTTGGTTTGGGAGGGATGATTCCTTTAAGAGCATTCTTGTTGTGGACTGGGAAATTGGTACCGTGTCCTGGATGTAGTTCTTTGAACCCAGGACGCGGACTCGCGGGTGGTACACGCGGAGGAGGAGGAGGCGAAGGCTCTCTCCAACCAGTATGAGGAACTAAATATAAAATACATTAATATTGGCAGGATATTTGACGTGAAAGGAAGCTCACCCATCGCAGCTTTGAGCTTCTCCACACCATGCTGAGGCATCGGGACCTCAGTTTGCCCTGTCTTGTCACTTTTCCAAGGTTTCATGCCCTGAGGCCTGGCCTCTTTCTCCGGACTAAGAGCAACATTGCCGTATAGAGATGTTTTGGGATGGAAATCTAACACGTTCTGTTGCGGAGGATCATGAGGGAGCTTTTTGGATATCATCGCGACACCATATTTTCCATTTTCACGAGGTCCGTCAAGGACGACGCCTGGGTGAATTGAGATCTCTTTCGGAGGGTTGAGTTCGTATTCATGCGGCCTGACTCCAACAATATCTCCCTTGTTATAAGGCTGGATAGGGAAAGGCACAGGAGAATGGGAGCGACTTGAACTTGAGGTTGAGCTCGATCTTGAGCTTGAGTCGTCGCCGCCGGGAAATGGTAGAGCAGCAACCCGACCCAGGATGAAGCTCAAAAAGAGCAGGCGGTAGGCGTACATGTCTGCGAATGAATGTATGTCAGGCTACGTTTCTTCGAAGATCTGCATTATCACTCACCAGATAGCTAGTTGGAAGGTATCTCTGATTAGAATATAAAATCCTTGCGTTCAAGGAGTCCAGCTCGCGTTCGGTGAAGAGACCAGCTCTGTAGAGAACAAGGATCAAGCACAACGGCCTTCTTATGTATAAGTGAAATCACGGGCGGCGACTCTCCATCAAAGATATGGGATTTCTCACCCACTACGCTTACTGCATAGCATTTTCCCATAAAAGAATCTGGAGGCTGGAGGAGTAGAGAACTTCGGCCCACAGAAGGCTTGGCTGTGAAGATCAAGTGAAGATCATGAAAACTTTGATCGTTGACAACTTCACCTACATCGCATTGGCATCCACAATCCGCCTTACAGAGCACTAATAGAGATCTAGAAGTTCTCCACATCATACATATGTCTAAGTTGGATAGCCACGAGAAGCTTTCAAGTAGACAGCGTGGTTGATGAAAACACTCACGGCGGTGCTTTTCATCAGTGGACTCCTCGGTAATCGTTCGGCATGGGCGATCCTATTTACTTTTGGTTCACAAATGGCATAGGTTAGAGCCTGATGAAGCTTCTATATTCTAATAATATTGAACAGAGGAGGCAGAACAGCCATACTGCGTTAGAGCAGCAAATGAGGCATACGGTAACCTACACGGGAGCCCAAGAGGTGTGCACCAGCAAATTATGGCATATGAGGTGGGGAAGGGGGGTAGGCTTTAAACAAGTTAACCACAGGTGAGTGAGCATGTATTCTGCCTTAACCAAACTTTTGTCCGTGATATATTGGTGATATATCTGACATTTATTTTGCACACCCCTTGCGGACGCCAATAATAACAGCCGAGACCAGACATGCATTTGGAAATGTTCCTGAGCGTCTGGGATCAGAAGGTCGAGTTAGATTTCCAAATCGAATGACAAACGAGGTAAATTAATACAGCGCATCGTTATTGTAAAAGTCCAAAACCCAGACGGCGTAAAATCATGACGCAGAGCGGGGCACAGCGCTAACGGGCTGTTTCTCTCCTAGAACTTGCTTCAGAAGGAGCTCGACTTTTTCGCGCTCCTCGCGGGCACGTTGCAGCTCCTCCAATACTCGCATCTCTCGCTGTTCGTAAACTTCTCCCATCGCGCCGAGACTGCCCAAAGCCACATCGAGCGCACGTCGGAGATTGTCCTCCACAGAAGCAGAGCTTCCGTCCGAGCCATCACCGCCAGAAGAGCCGGAGGACACCAAGAGTCGATCGACCATGGACGATTTATCGGGACGCGTGGCTCGTCTTTGGGCGGCAATATGACTGAAGCCATTCCGGATTGAGTTCATGTTCTTGGAGCCTGCGAGACCAGGTTGCCTTCGAATCGAACGGGATCGAAGAGCGTGTAATTTTGTTGTATGTGAAGGCGACGCAAGGAGAATCATAGTTGCGTCTGTTTGACGATCTAGTGCTTGGAACTGGGGTGGGCTGAGCATCAATACAAAATGACATCGACTGGGCACGATGACTTACCGCTTGAATGAGGTTCTCCCAACCAACTTCCCACTTCCTTCGTCGCTTACTTATGTTACGCACGAATGCCGGATGATACTCAAGATCGAGGAGATCTTCGTACTCATCGTCTTCATCTTCGTCAACCCATTCGCCGTTGTCCTCAACGTCTGTTGAAGATGTATCTGTAAGAGGGGCTGAAGGGGCGGTGACAGAACTGTCCGCCTGCACGCTGGTTGGATGATCCTCTCCTGCAGTACTCGTCTCTTCGCCAGATGACGACGGCTCGGGACTGGTTTCCCTGGGCTGCGTGCTCTCTACACGAGGAGGCGGTTTCCGGTCATATAAATGTTTTGTAGAGTAACCCCGCTTTTTCTTGCCCGTTATAAAGTTGGGTGGGAGCGGTAATGGGATGGGTTGATGGCTAGGACTGGATTGTATACTGGCAGTGTCAGCTACGGCCATCGTCCTTTGAGCATGTAAATATGCCCAGTGAGTGTACATATTATCAGGCTGGAAAGGCGTTGCGCGAGGAGATAGCGTGGAGTCGGTGATATTGCCCTGATGAGTATTCTGCGCGTATACTTGCCACTGTCGGGCTACCTGATCCGTGAGGGAGAGCGGCTGCTCGGGGGCGTTGGGGAACATACGGGTACGTCGTACATGTGCGAACGGGAAGGGATAAGGCGATCCAGCAGCTCTCATCCTATACGGAGGCAGATCGTTGACCATGCCATATCCTGATAACAACGGGGATGGAGAAGGTGCCGCTGTCTGGCTATGGGGTGTAGGAGGGATGGGCGCATCTGGACGGGGAGAATGAAGATAGGCACGAATGTAGGCCGAAGTCGAGTCTTCTCCATAGCTTTGGAAATCATCGGGGTATATCTGGGGATACCGACCATTGCCGTTTGGATATCGCTCTTGATCGTACATATATTCCTGGTAGGGTGCGTAGCTTGGATACTGCGGACCGTTGGCTTCAAGCTGTTGGCGCTGATCTGGGTACTGAGAAGGACGTTCGGTGGGCTGTGTTTGCTGAGGTGCATCTGTGGGTAACGCCTCTTGCAGAGCACTTTCTACTCCCAGCATGGCGTGTTCGGTGGATCCATTTCTGGGTTTAGCACGAGTAACAGTATGGACAGTGTTCGTAGCGGGGGCATTTTGCTTGGGGTAGTATGCATCGCGATCATCAGGCAGTCCAACAGACGGCGACCTGGGGGTATAAGTGGCGTCTTCTTCGTTACTATCATGGTCACTGTACTGCTTATGGCCGTCCTCGTGTTTATGCGTAGGTTTATCTTCATCACGTTGATTGTTATGGGAAGCGGCGGTGTCATATCGCTGACTACTGCCATCTGGTTCGAGATCGGAAGACGGTGTTGGAGATGTTGAACGAAACTGTTTCTCCGTACTCTGATCGTTCACCTGCCAGTTCGGATGCCCATTCCCATTATTTTTAGCAGTCACTTCGTCTTCTTCTTGTACAGGAAGAGACCTATCTGGCGTACGAGTAGGTATAGTCTGTAGAGGAGGTGTCTGACCGCTGGCCATCGATACAGCCAAACGTGGTTCAGAATTGGGCGCCCTGCGCATGGTGGGCTGTTCACGGTTGGCAAATTGGGCTAGATAGCTGGCAGGATGGGGTTCGCCTGGCGTCACGATCGGAGTGTGCCCGACCGGCGACATTCGACGTTCGGGAGTGTGCGACTGACCTTGTCCCTGAGAGAAGGGGGGGACATTAGGAGATGCAGAAGGTCGATCCCGGGCCTTGGGACTATCGCGGGATAGTTGCTGCTGCTGCTGTTGATCTCTCCATATACGTTGTTGTTGCTGCTGTTGTGCGCTATCAGGATTCGTAGGGCTCGTCCTCTCAGGCGGCCCGCGACCGCGGTCAATGTTGTTTCCTTTGCCAGATGGAGGTGTGTCACCGTAGGAATATGCATGGTTGGGTTGCACTGACTGATTCTGTTGCTGGTCAGCGCGCTCGATGTCAGCCATGAGCTCTGGCGTCATTTCAAGGAAGTCCTCCAGATGATGCAATTTGTTGGGATAAGACGCCGTAGGGGCACGAGGTGAAGGTCGTGTGTAATGTGCGTTGACATTGGTCTGACTGTGGGTCTGCTGGGGACCGAGAGGGGGGGATAGTCGGCGATCATCTGTGAACGTTACAGGAGGATTGGGCTGGGGTGGGGTAGGGAGAACGCGCGCGATTGCGCCCAAGGGAGGTGAGCGCCTCGCTCCAGGAGTTGGTATCGTCGGGCTAGATTGCTGCTGATTTTGCGATCCTGGCTGGAGGGGAAAGTGATTGACGGATGGGACCATCGACATAGACTGTGTCTTCGCCGCTCTTGGTCTCTCACGGAGAGACGGCGAGGGAGAGGGCTCTCTACCTTGGTGACTGAGCATAGCTGCGAAGTGAAGTGGTGATCAGCGCTTATCCATCGCCGATTAAATGATACAGGGAACGATCCCGACCCCCATACTAAAGTAACCAGGAGGCCCTGTACTTTACTCGTAGGCACAAGACCACTCATGTGATGGCAAAGAAAAACGAGTAACTAACGCTTACCTGGTGTAATCTGCTGCGTCTGCGGTCTGCGAGATCGTTGGGGCGAGTGGCTAGCCATTGTCTCTTCAGGGAGCAGCGATGTTCTGATTAGAGGGAGTGAGGAGATGCGAACGACCGAAAACGAGGAACGTTTTCTATAGGTTCATACAAGGCGCGTTTCCAACGTGTACAACGTCAGCGCAACGCACTGAAGGGGAACAACGAGGTCGGCAGCCAGGTTTGGAAGTCCAATTATGCCTCGAGGCAGTTCGGCTCATTTCAGCACAGAACAAAGATACTATTTGTCGTGTGCTTTCTGTCGGCGGCTGGTCGTCTTGTGGGGTGACTTCTGGTAACATATGTTTTTCTTTCATTTCCGGTTGACATGTACTTGCCATGAATAAAAGCACTGAGAAAGAAAGAAAAAGCCTGGAAAATAGACACGAAAAAACCGTGGTAAGTAACCTTATCTTGGAATTGTCTAACATTTAAGAGTCATACCATTCTGGCCAAAGGATCATCAAAACATGTGAACAACCACAGTTGTGAGTTGATTTCCAACTTGTGGCCTTCATATACTCCTGGGATACCAATTGGATTGTGCAAAAGTTTAAAGGATCAACAAAACTCTCCAAAAAGCTAATGTATAGTTGTAGTTGGAAGAAAGATTGGAGAAAGATCAAGAACTCAAAAAGGCAAATCATTATGTAATACATATCTATATCTTAGCAAGACTGCTACTCCATCGATGGGACCTTTATCAATTAGCTTTCATAATCTTCTGATTAGATGATGGATCATTTGATTCTGATACCTTTGACCTTATTTTATTCTAAGAAGAGCATTTCAGAATAAGCAAATTAGTCAATTTTGGTATTTTACACCTAATGAAGAATATCAGTTTCTTGTAATTTTATAACTTGTGTGAGTAAGTAATAATTCAAAGAAAATGTATTACTATTTTCTTTGTCTTTGCCTGGGTTTTTGCAGGCAAAGCAAAATGCATAAAGACCTTTGGACAGTGTCCATTGGAGTGTCCCAAAGCATGCTCAGCAACTGGGCCAGATAGATGACCAACTATGCATAAGAGACCAAAATAGCATTCTAAAATTAGGAGCTGAGGTGCCTGAGAAAACCAGAGCATCTGGAACAGTCAGATTAGCCAAGAGAAGCCATGTACCAACTCAGAGTAGAACTCACAGCTAGCAGATTGGATAAAGAAAATGAAGGTAGTTTAAACCCCAACCCAAGTGTAACTCTGGTAATAATTTATTGAATTGTGTATAAGCAAGTCTTTATATCATAATTATAAATAGGGAATAGCAGGAGAATAATTGAGAATATTTCTATATGTAAATAGCAAATCTGAAAGTAAGTTAGACATAAGATGTCAAAAACAAAGTGTAGTTAATAGTTATTAGTAATTTTATTCAAAGTGGATATCAGAATGTGGTATTCATTATGAAAGCATTTAAAAATTATAGCAAAGTTATTGATATAGCTTTTCTTGTAAGCCTGAGAGGTGCTTATGGAAAGTATTTCTTTTATATGATGCTATTATAATAGAAAGGCCAAGAGTATCCAACCCTCTTAGCAGTAATAATGTCTGGAGGTACTCTAACAAGCAGTAGCTTAATTACACCACTAATGCAGAAACTGTGGCAAAGAACATGAGCAAATAAGGCCTTATTCTAGATAATGGTGATAAAATTCATAAAAATATGCTTGATCATATTCTTATAGCCACCTGTATTGAGATTGTATACAAAGAAAGTAGCATTAGAGGAAATAGAACTATTTACCCCTAGATAATTTTATAGTACAGCACATAGATATTAGAAGTTATTACTGCCAGTGAGAATAACTGTCACACTGTTACTTTTGGTAGTCTTTGTCTATAGAATATAGAAATGTGCAAAATAGATGCCATTGTAAAGATTACAGAATATAATACTATTTGAGAGAGTGTTAGCTTAATATATTGTCTGTGAATGCATGGAATATATAGAGTAGAGCATAGTACATAATATATTCTACTGAATGAGGCATCAATAAATACAGTCATCTCTCCTAGATAATAGTAGCCCTATAAGTTATATAGAGCAACTGCCTACACAGCTATATAGAATGGATTTGAAAGAGTAAGAGCTTGATAAAGACATGTAAAATGCTTTATAGATACTAGTGCCTTAAGTGGCTATTTATATTTCTTGCTCTCTTTGCAAGTAGCTAAATAAGCAAAGTCTATCCAAGGGTTATCTTTGCTATGCTAGAGTATGTAATTTATCAGATACTAGATATGAATTCCTAACAGACATATGTCTATTGTGCCTCTTAGTCTCAATCCCTTGTGCTCAGTAACAAATGTATATATAAGCACAAATGAAGCAGGTATCCTTTTTTCTTCTGATATAGTATATTTGTAGTAGAACTATGTCTAGTACAGAATTTCTGCTATATATGAAGATTTTGTATTTGTCCAACACCAACCACTTACTCTAAATAGAGTGTAATATATCAAAATATGCATTAGAAGTAGTTTTTCACAAATTAATAATAATAGAAAACATTATTCAGTATTATTCTTATTGAAAGTTTTGGACTATATGAATAGAACTATATGATCTAAGAAAAAGAACTGCTTTCTATTATCTGAGCACTAAGAGAATAGTAATACTTGATTCTAGGAGCAAAATTCCCAATAATTATTCTGATAGATTACCAGAATATTGAAAGCTAATATAAACCACAGGTACTAAAAAGATGCCTAAATTACTAGTACCAAGAGCTTAGCATTTAAAATACAGATACTAGATACATGCCAGAATCAAAAATGGTACTTGCCAATGTACTATCACATCAACTGGATCATATAAATAGACCTAACAATATAGAATACCTGAGAATGATTCTAGAAGATTTGATAATCAACTGAATTAATCTGGAACTACAGAGAGAAATACTTGCAGAAAAGAAACTTGATAGCAGAATTACAAACATAATCAAGACACTCAAACATGGAGACTAACAAACTATTTAAGTCATGAGAAACTAAAAAATCAAAGATATTGTAATCCTATGAATAAAGTCTACACTAAGACACCTGAGGCACTATATGTATGCTTAGCACATATACTTCCACCTTTAAGATCATTCCTTCAACTTGAATATTCTAGTATGACTTGAATTGTAGATTAGTATAAATAGGGCTATGTTTTCAATATAAAATGATATATTATTTTTTTCTCCTCTTTATAAATTCCTCTGTATTCTAAGTATAAGTATAAACTAAGTCACTTAAGTAATTGAGTATCTGCACTACTAGCTTTACTATAAACAATAAGTATTAAGATAAGCATTCAACCTATGTGTATAAGTTCAATAGATTATGGGCTCCAAGCTTAATACTTAATTACTAAAATAAACTAGTTAACTTTGATCAAAGAAATCCTTGCTGAAATTCATTAAGAACTTACTACACATATATTACCTAACATATCTACAACTATTAATATCCATGATGCATCTTCAAGCCTTATAGATACACAGAGTGCAATCTTAGCACAAAGCATTTACAGAAAAGTCAAATATGGAATACTAGAACTATAAGAAGAAAGAGCATACTAAGGATGTATATTCAGCCAAAGGAAGGAGAAAATAAAGGTAATAGACCTAAAGGGAAGAGCTATACTAGATGGAAATCCAAAGGAAAGGAACACTCTAATCAGGCAAATTCTGAGCCAATAGAGACCATTGACAAAAGTGCAGCCTATTATGCAAATAATAGGCAATTTGACTCAATATTTGGATAATATAATTGGATTGCTAATTCAGAAACATCCTCCCATATCTATATTAACCAGGATAATTTTATCTTGTTTATTCCACTTAGCTCAAAATTAATTAAAAGACTTGGCAAATAATCTATTTAGGCACTCAGATATGGAATAGTAGAGGTTCACTTTATTGTAAATGGAAAGAAAATTATGAATCAACTCCAGAATATTCTATATATACCAACCATAAACAACCTCCTCCCAATTGGAAAATTAGATACTGCAGGTAGATGTTTTAAATTTGGCAATGAAACTATTAAATTATATAACAAGACAGGAACACAAGTAGCTAATGGAAAATTAGTAAATAAATTGTACTTACTTAATGTAGAATCAAGTTATATAGTATGTGAGTATGCCAATATTGCCATAAGCCTCTTGAATATCTGGAATTCATTGCATCAGAAGTATAGCATTTAGCCATTTAGAATTTGAGAAATTTATCAAGAACAACCTTATTAAATGACTTATTATTGATTCCACACAATCATTTGATTAATACAAAGTATATATTCAAGCCAAATAGTACTGCAAACCTTACTTTACTGAAAGTTTAATTTATGCACAAAATCTGGAGGAGCTTACCTACTGTGATGTCTGGGAACCTTTCTGTAAACCTATACTTAGCAGATTATAATAATATATTTTCTTTACTAATATCTATACTACTATCCAAATCTTTATAGAATAAGCAATTGAAGCAGTATTTGTACTAGAGGAAGTGAAGAACAAAATAGCACACCTAAAGTAGAGTATAATATCTATCAAATGAGTAAGTCAGTTAGGGTATAAGAGGCTTTGTTTAATATATCTATATAAGCAAATAGTAGAGTCAAGTATAAAAGACACTGCACAAAAGACATACATTAGAATAGAAAGTATAGTAACTAATCTGCTGGCCATATCTGCTCCATAGTATCCTTTATTCTCTCTATATTATTTATTATAAGGCATAGTTGTAAATTGAAAGTTAAGCCAGAGAGTGCAAAGACAGTAGGTAGAAGTAGAGTAGAAAGAAGTATATAGTATTAGAAAGATATACCACAGACCTAAGAGCCATGTGATTTGAAAGTACTGGACTTGTTGATTTCAATCTCTAAGTCCCTCTGCTTATAGATACTGCTACATGCTAGAGTATAGGAAACTTGAGACAAGCTGTCCCAATTTACATTTTAACAATCTTACAACTACTACTGCTACTTACTTACTTTTCTATACTTAAGCTACAAGTCATATAAGTATAAACTTGGTAAATCTATAACAAAAATAGCCCAAAATCATATTATACAAGCCTCTGGAACTGCTAGCTCATTACTTTGCTTTTCTATTCTAGACTATATATGCTTAGAGTAAACTTATATCTATAGTGATTTAGCATATATATATATATTCTAATTATGACTATACTATAATATAGTAGTTCTACTAAATGTAAAATGTATACTAGTCTAGCTTTTATCTATCGTGTATTTTCTAGTATACTATTAAGACTACTATTACTAAAGTATACTAATTGTATAGAATTTGAACCAAATAAAACAAGATGTTATACTATCTTTCAAAGTCCTTTAAAGAGCCTCAGACTATTGACAAATTCAATCTCATCTATATATTTTCTAAAGACTTGCAAAGCACTAGAAAGCATTAAAAAGTACTATAGAATAATATAGACAAAAATAACACTTTCAAAGATGTCAAGAAATACCTATTGATCCTTGTAGCTATATATAAAACAGAATCTTATCTAAATTACTTCTAAAGCAGAAGTGGTTTTTCTGATATAAATATTTACCTTTATATAATTTATGCCTTGATTTACAAAAATAAGCCAGTTGGCTTGTATACACTGATTTATGTAACAAACCATCAGTGCCTGTGCTAACCGAGGCAGGGAAACCCCTTCGGGCACATTAGCAGCTGGCAAAGACCTCATTTTTTCTCATGCTGACATGCATTTTGGCTCTTCTGCACTGTTTCTTCTGTTATTAATTGAAAATAACCCAAATAAGGTGTATATCCCTTCACTTGACCTCTTTTAAAGAATTTTCAGTGAAAATATAACTTTACACATGACTTTAAATGGCTACAATATTACAGCTGTTTTTATAATAATAGGCCAGATTTTTAAAAATAGACATACAGACAGACTTTGAAATTTGGTATCCACTATAAGCATTAGAACTTGTCCTCAATGCTGTCCACAACTTTGTCAAATGATATTACTAGTAAATCATGAGAAAAATAAGAGAAAAATCACTGGTTGACATGCTGAAATAGCATAACTATGCTCAGAAAAAAGGTATAAGATGATTCACCTCCAACCTTTCGAAGGCAACATAACTATATACTATCCACAATCTAATTGTCCAATGAACTCCCCTCGAGTGTCCAATGCCCTTTGCAAAGATTGGAAATAGTCAGCATTTCCAATATGGGACATGCAAGGAGGCCATACAGCCCATCCTATGTTCCCTGTCTTTCCTCTCAGATTGCCGCCAACTCAGTTTGTGCCACCAATGGTGCCCAATCCATACTCCCAGCTCCAGGCCTACAGTGTTCCAATGAACCATGGACTGGGACCTGTGACAAACCAGCAGCTTGCTCAAACACTGACACCTCTAGTATAAGCACCAGCACCCAACCCTGAGATGTGTCGACACAGTGGGTTGTGGTTGAGGGGGAAGGAACTAGAAACACGTTGATCTAGACGCGGCAGCTACTTCCGAATCATTCTCACGATTTTAAATTCCGACTCCGCCTGTGCGTGTATTTTTAAAAATCCGGCCTATCGTTACGAAAACAGCTGTATTGTACAACTCCTGAGGAGACGCATCAGGTAATTAAACTTCCGGCGCAGGCCGGTAAGTGAGGCCGAGCTTGATTTACACGGCCCCGCTTGATTTACGCGTCGGTAAATCAGGCCAGTATAGGCCTCGTAACCAACTCGGCATGTCTCTGCTCAGGCCGTGAGAAAGCTGACACATCAAGCGGCTTGGAGGGGCGGACTCTTGAATACCGGAACTTTCTGC